>PVKN010042369.1:0-10404 GCA_004027915.1 Capromys pilorides
GGAGAGGGAGAGAAGGGTACAAAGTGAGGGAGAGAGAAAAGGCAAGCAAGCAATGACAAAACACAACAGCCATAAAACTCCTGAGCCCTGCATTGCGCCCCTGTGCTGATGTGGCCCGCCCGCCTGCACCTTGCTTTCACAGACCTCATTCACTCACTGTCCCCACCCACACTTAAGTATTTCTACCTAGCTGATGCTTTATGATTTTTTTTTTTTTCTTGTACTGACAATTGACTCTAGAGCCTTCCCACTGAACCAGAGCGCCAGCCATTTTGTTTTTTATTTTAAGATAGGGTTACACGTAGTGAAAGTTGCCCAGGCTGAACTCAAATCTTCTATCCTTCTATCCTTCTGCGTGGGATTACACAGTGCTGGCATGCAAGGGTGCACACCAGGTCTGGCAGCCTTGTCCCTTGGATTCCCGTCCATGCCTCTCCAGTCTCTTCAGTTTTGTCTTCTCTTCCAAACTCTCCATAAAATCCCCTGCCTATCTCACTTTCTTCTCTCATTTTTTACATGAAAAAGACAGAGGTTTAAGCAAGTAAGTTTTCACATGGATCCATCACACACACACACACACACACACACACACACACACACAAATGCAATGAAAATAAAAGGTGCATCTCCTATGCCTTAACACAGGCTCTGGTATAAATCTGGCAGCTGAAACCACAACAACTTGTTCATCCGTCCTGGCTCTGGAAGCAAGGAGCCCAAGATGAGGGAGCCAGCATGGCAGGGCTCTGGGGGACCTTGCTCTTGGCCACATCCTCAAGGGGTCACATCCCAGCATGGGGCTGGAATGGTGGGCAAACAGGACTGAAAGTTCAAACTCAGCTTGGGTGCTTTAGCAACTTAGTGAGAAAGATAAAACACGTAAAACGTAAAAATGGAGAGATGTAACCCAGTGATTCAATCTAAAGGTCCTTACCTCAGTCCCTACTAAAATAAAATTTTAAAAAATCACGTTGATCAATTGTGTGCTCTGAAGCACTTCACAAATGGAATATCGCACTACCATCAATGGACAGAGCGGACGATGATGGGCCAAGCTTTCTCATTCTTTATGGGTCTTCTCACAACCTCATAAAACTGAAAGAAAAATGTTATCAGCCTCACATTTCTCATGATGAAATGGAGGTGGAGAGCAGCAAAGCACTGTCCAAAGCACACTGCCTGGGCTACCTGACTTCAAAGCCTGCTTCCAGCACAATAATGACAGCAGCCTGTTGCTGTCCTCTCAGCAAAACAGACATTGTAAAGAAAGACCCGCATGTTTAGCCAGTGCCTTTTGTGCTCAAAACATTAGCCAGTCAGAACCTTACAAAGATAATGTAGGGAGAGAAAGGAAAATGGAGAGCAAGGTGAGGCTGTTGACATTCACCAGAGATTAGACATTTTCTCTCTTTTTGTAGCACTGGTCACACAAAAGGCCAACTCTGGCCCTCAGACTATTATGCAGAAGCTTGGAAGCTATGCCAGGCTGGGTGGACGTGCTCAGTTCCTACAGGTGTGACCTCTTTCCCATATGAAGCAAGCCTGAGCACCAAGAATCTATTCAGGATTCTTGTTCCAAATAACAGCAATGCATCCTTAGGGAACATACAGCTGAGTGCTCTAATTAGAAATCTAGATAGCTGGCATGAAATTAGGGGAGGAAGATAGAATCTAGAGACAAATTTCTTGTGGATGTGGAGCTGCTCTTTATATGAACAGGGTGTCTTCATTAGTTAATAGGTCTGCAAAGAACTGATAAAGCTGCTTAAGTATTGACCATTTGATCAGCATTATCTAAGGAATGCAGGGACTGGGATAATTGCAATATCTTTTTTTTTGTGGAGATAGGCCAAGAATTGAAAGGAATAAGGGATATAAATTTATTAAAAATAGGAACTTTCAAGCGAAACTTGCCATTTCTTTTCAAAATTAAATTAAACTAGATGCTCTTTGGAATAACTTATACTCACAAAACACAATGCTTTGCATAAAGTTAATAGAAGTGTGAGTCACTATTATCATTTTTCGGTGGCTCCTAAAATTCATGCTTTTTCTTTCTCTACAGAAATGAGAATTATTCCAAATATAGCTGTTGTTATATCTGGCTTTACTTGAAAGATGAGGATCTTTTAAACACATGACCCAGTCCAAAGCAAGCAACAGTCTTGGGTGATATTTGTATCCTTGCTTTAAAGCCAAGGCACAAAGAAGTTAAATCACTTATCCACTATATCCTCAACAGAGGAACGAGGACAGAGCCCTGGCCTCTCAAACCTCCCAAGGTTATTCCCCAAATCATACAATGGCCAGAGATTAGCAACCAAGTCCATTTGAAAGGGAAGAACCCAAGATTAATATCAGAAATTGAATAACAATGTTTTTATGCCAGGAGTTAATGGGTGATAGATTTAAAACACCCAACAAGTGGAAATGTAAACCAAAATTGTATATCTAGACCAACTGACCTTCACAGAAAAAGAGCACAGACAGATTTTTATGAATGTATTAGAATTTAGAAAACATTGTGTTGTGCCCTTCAGCCCTCCTGAGAAGCTGTCTTGGGAGCAACTTTAGCCAACCAGAATAGCTGGTGAGACACAGGTGCAAGGACTGGTGGTACCAAATGGTGGAAATAGGCGAGACAGCATAGTGGTATGTTGTGACAATGTCCGATAGGTCCTTGAAATGCGGAAAGAATAGGTAAGTGGAGATAGGCTGATGGCTTGATAGTATTAGTGGTGAGTACAAGAGTGTTATTTCAAATTAGATGATGGAAGATAAGAAAAGGAAAGAGAAGAGGAAAAGAGTGTAAAGAAGACCAACTTCAGAGTTTGAATGATGCTTTCATAGAATGGATCTGTTTAACATTCAGGTTTTAAACCCGTTTTGTTGAGAGGACAGCAACAGGCTGCTGTCATTGTAGTGCTGGAAACATGCTTAAAGTCCGGGCAGTGTGCTTTGGGCAGAGCACTTCACTGCTCTCCACCTCCATTTTTTCATGAGAAATCTGAGGTGGTCATGTTTTTCTTTCAGTTTTATGAGGTTGTAAGGAGACACATACAGAATGGCGAAGCTTGACCCATCGCCGTCTCCTCTAGCAGCAGTTCGATGCTCCATTTGTGGGGTGCTTCAGAGCACACGATCGATCAACATGATTTCTTTTTTTTAATTTTAGTAGGGACAGAGGCAAGGGTCTCTAGATTGGTCACCATGCTACATTTGCCATTTTTATATGTTTTACTTTTTTTTTTTTTCTTCACTAAGTTGCTAAATCATCCAAGCTGAGCTTGAACTTCTAGCCCTCTTCACCCATGGTCTCAGAGTGCTGTGAGTACAGGTGTGCACCGCCACACTGACCTGTGAACATCAACTGTAATTGTTGTAGATATTTGTCCTTCTCTTGGTTCCACATCCCTGAAAACCCTTCCAGTGCTTGGGCTTCTCTACCTCATGTATCTGTGCTTCCTCAAAGTAAGGCAAATGTTCACCTTCCTAGCCTTTCTGAGTCTGGCATGGAACATGTGACTGTGTTCTTCAGTCAAAGCTCCCATATGAGAAACCATGGGAGGAAGAAGCAGCTGCCACAGTCTCCATTTTGATGGGAGAGCTGGTGGTACCTTCTTAGTGTTTCCTTGTTAAGGAACACCCAGGCTCTACCTCTGTATGGGAGAAATCCTGCAGTGTGCTGTCCTTCGCCTGGTACATATGGTCACTCCTAGTCCTCTGGCACCCTAAAATTCTTCCATGAATTTTTTTTCATCTTAAATCAGGAAAAGTAGTTTCCAGTCCATGATTATTAGCCAAGATAGAACCTGTTTAGTCACAAGCCCAATCGCAGTGGTTTAGCACATCAGTCAAGTATCACTCTTCTGAGCAGTGACTTGTGGGTCTGGCTCCTCCTGCTGTATGATGCCACCACTCTGTAGGGTCTCAAGGTGATCAGTCAGAATCTATGAGCGTGGGAGTGGGTGAACAAGGAGAAAAAGTGTAGAGGCTCTTGTGCATTCAGTAGTGTTGGGCCTGGAAAGTAGCCTCCATCTCTCCACATTGCAAGCTGGTTGTTCCAGAAAAAGAAATAGCCCCGTTCTCCCACTGTAGCCTTGGCTAGGACCTCCCAGCACTGCTTTCCTCATCTCTGGAAGCATTTCCTCGGTCTCTGGATAATATAGATATTGGGTGATATTTTAGCCCAAACTGTGTCAAGTAAAAACAAATCATGATCTAGCCATTAAGGAGAGACTTTTAGATTGTTGCAATAAAAGGAGAGGGGTGGGCTATTGCAATAAAAGGAAGACTGATAGTTAAGACCTGCTGATATCTCAAAAGTAATGCAAAGGAAGTTTTTCTTTCATAGGGAGAGCAACTAAGCTGGAGAAGATAGATGACAGAATGGAACAGTTGGCAGGGAAGGTTTTTCCTTGTGGTCAGCCAGTTCTCAGGAGGGGATGTTCTTTGTTCTTTAAGATTAAAGGTGGAGTTAAAATCCACCAATCCCAGTGTTTGGAGTGCTAATGAAAGTCAGTAGGTATTTAGTCCAGATTGGTCAGTGGGGAAAAACCTAATTCCATGTGTTGTAGTCCAGGTTTACAAGGGAATAGACTTAATACAGGGCACAAAATTTATAGGAGTATCTTATACTATTTACCCAAATAGTCAAATTCAGAGAGTGCAAAATATCTGCTCACTTGCTAGAGACCCAAAAAGTCCAGTGGAGACCCAGGATCCCACAGCAATGTCCCTCATGGGTCTAGCCAAAGGCTGAAAGCCCATAGCAGTGTCCTATACGGGTTCAGCTGGAGACTTAGAGCCCATGGCAGTGTCTCATGCAAGTTCATTTCACGGCTCTGCACCAGGAGGGCCCAAAGGCGAAAGCTAGAAAGTCTGTGCCTTCTGGGTGAAGATCTGTGCCAGCAAGCTGCGGAATCTGCACTGGAGCCAGGAGTGATGCTCACAGTGAAGATAAGAGCTCCCCCAAAGAGAACAGAGGCACCCCTGAGAAAGCAAGGACCTGAGCTCCTCCATTGAGTTTGTATCGAGCAAACCAGCTGCAACAAGTCTCTCCAGGAAAATCAATACCATGAAATCGTTCTCCTTTTATGCCATTGGCAGCAGCAATCCTCGGCTGGACCTTCCATGCCCAGAGCCACTCTGACTCAGTGCATCTGGGTATACTCACTCCAGCTGACCATTAGCTAAACCACCACATCATGTGAATAGTAAGAATTTAAGCTTGAGCACCAAAGCCAACTGACCTACCCAGAGACTTTCCACTTGAACCAATCAAGTATTTTCCTTGTCATGCTCTTGGGAACATCCTATAAATGTTTCCCCATACCGCCTCAGTGTGCACCTTCATTGAACTGCTTTTGGTCTGAGGATGCCAGCTCTATGAATCAGTATCGGCTCCAGTACACCTTTCAGTGTGCCTAGTTTATGTTTCAACAGAAAAAAACAACTAAGCTAATCACTGATAGGGTGTGTAGTTCCGAGTGTTTACTAAGTCACTCAAGGAAAGTGACTCTATAATCAGTAACACAAAAGATTAAAGCCTAAGTAAATTTTAAAACTGTCAACCAAATCCCAGAATTATGTAAAATCACTATAATAATAAGAACATGAGAAAGAATAGTATCTCTACCTCACTAACTGATACCAGTAGTTACCTGTTGAACTATTATTTCTCTGAAATATTTCAATACATCATATGAGACAGGTTGTATTTCTAAGAGAAATCACGATATGTGTAGGACATTGGTATCTGAGCTATGAAATAACTAATGAATTAAGTTTCAGCATTATCCCTACAGCCCTTGGTATAAGGGGTATTCAATTAAATAAAATTATAATTTCAGCTTTTTATGCATAAGGTTAAAGTCTTTTTGATTTGAGTTTGCACAATATTTTTAGCTTATATTTTTCAATATTTAAAACTGTTTCTGGCCTGGTGAGATAGCTCAGCAGACTAGGCACCTGCTTTGGCAAGCACAGGGACCAGGGATTGACCCCCAGTCCTGCATGCCATGCCGGCCCTACCCCCAGGCTGAGCCAGCAACAGGGGAGGCTGAAAACAGGAGGATCACTATGAGTCCAAGCTGTGTAGTGAGACCCCTACCAAATACATAAAAAACAAACAAAAAAACTGTTTCCAAATGAATGTCCATCTTATCTACCATGTAAATATATATGTAGACTTGTAGACTTCAGAGTTCATTATTTACTTATATTTTAATGTATTTATGAACCAATTGTTAAAGTTCTTAGTCAGTTATTCCTTATGCTCAGTGGATTTGTTTCCATTCTCAGTATCTAAGCTGTTCCTACAGTTAAAATATTGAAAAGGCTTACCATTATGCACCAACAGCAGGAGAAAACATTTTCATAATTAAAGTAACTTTCAATGTGTGTACAAAACACACTCAAGACCAAGGAAATGCCTCCCTCCTATCTTATTAAAAACAGAAATTTTCCCTGCCCACATAGACTGATAAGAGAAGAAAGGCATTTTCACAGGATAGCGTGTGTAGGAGAGACAGGAGGGCGGTGTTAATGGCTACCAATTATCATCCTCACTCTACCAACAGGCACCTCTGTCCTGGTATGTACCTCACCCAGGTGGCAGCAATCTTTTGCCATGGGCTTAGCACATGCTTCCTTCAGTGACAATGGACATTAAATATGAGGCAAACACTTCAACTGGAAAATAAGAGAAAATGCAGAGGGATATCAGCTTCTAGAGTAGGAAATCTGAGTTGGGCACAACTGTCAGAGATCAGGCTGGTTCCTTAACAAAAAGTAAGAGAAAAAAGGAAAAGCATTTTTGTTTGAGTTGTCAGTGAGACACAGGTCTGACTGTGAAGATCAGACTGGCACCTAAACAAAGAAAAAGCCAGAAGCTCTTAGGTTTCCTTGAGGTGGACTGGATCATTTTCAGGATCATTTTCAAATTCAAGGGCAGTCCTTAGGACTCAAGGAGCAATCCTGGTCCCCTGCTTGGTGACAGCAGGGCAGGCTTTGGATTCTTGGGGGATATCAAGTTTAGGGCAATGACTAGAGACTTTGAGGTTCCTGTTTTAGGGAGTAAAAGTTGGTAGTTTCAATGTCCCTGAAAATCTCTTACCTTGATACCCTCACTCTGGAAGGGGGATGAGATAAATTAGGTAAATTTAGGAGTAATAAACATTAAATGACCAGGTTTAGACAGACATTGCTACCCAATGACTAACCCACCTACATGCAGAGCTGAACAGGCATCTGATTGCAAGCTTTGATATAATAGATGAGCCAGATATAAAGTGAAGACAGTAATACCAAGTTTTATCCTGTCTTTAGTTACCTATTAGGCATCTGTAGGCCTGAGTGAAGAGCCACTTTTTTTCTAAGAAAAAGCAATTTTAAGTCCCTAACTGCCTCAAAAGAAAACATAAATTATTTCTTTATTGAGTAATAGGCCAAAGACCTGATTTTGCTCTCTATCCTGTGATGATCCTAAGTTTTATTTTTCAACTAATTTATTCCTACAAATGCTATGGGGAAAAATGCTGTGGGAAGAGTTTCCTGGCTTTAATGATGATAGGTTCTGGCCCTAGTGATGCAGGGAGAAAAAACTGATCTGCCAACCTGAAAGACACAGACGAGTTCATGCTCTCTAAAACCGAAGAATGAATTTTAGAAACGAGACGGAGGTTTAGAATAGAATATTTATTGGGAAAGAAAGCTTCTGTCCAAGAGGAGAACAGAAGGGGGACCCTAGTGGGTTGCTCAGGAAATTGTCCTTTGTAGGGGTCTTATAGGGTAAAACCATGTGATAAGGCAGACCTAAGGTGAAACTAGGGGAACTTGCTTAGGTGGTCATGAGGTGGGACAAAGTCATGGTCGACCTATGAGATTACAAGCACCATTGTTGAGGTAAAATTGATTAAATCGGGAACAAATTGGGAAGCAAGTCACATAGCAAGTGGGCACAAATGCGGAATAAGTGTCCTTCCTATTGGGGTTGAATCCTTGACTCATTTAGGCTCTTTTAAGGTGATTGATACCTATTTAGAATATCAATCCCTGATGTGCATTTCTAGGGAAGTAGGTGGCTACTTTTATTGTGTGTGTGTGTGTGTGTGTGTGTGTGTGTGTGTGTGTGTCCCGTTGTCTTGAGGTCTGGCCCACAGCAGGGGTGTCTGCCTCTTGTAAAGCTGTAAAATCACCTTGTCTTTCGTCTTGTCTCTTTGAGGGCCCGGCCCTATCTGACTGCCTATAATATTTCTATCTAATTTGGCTGCCTACAACACTAGTATGAATTGCTGAATCATTATAGTGGTCATCTAATATGGCTGAAGCCCTTAAAACAGCAGCTTACCTTCCCAATGACCACTTCTCCTTTTCCAACTTAGCCCAGCGTGCAATTTCCTTTCACCTGTCCCGCCACCTCAGGGAAGGCCCCAACCAGCTCCTCAGGTGTATCTAAACATCCTCCTCAAACCCCACCCCTGGCAAAGGGCCATAAAAGCCTCAGCCTCCCTTTGTTCCAATTCAGAGAATTCCTTATCTTCCCCAATTCTCTCTGAGTTCTCCAAGAAAATAAAGCCTCTTCCCCCTTTTCTTTCTGCCTGTTTCTCTGCTGCGACACCGTGGAAAGCCTATTGTTTTGGTGCTGTGACCTGGAGCGGTGAGTAATGTGGCTCCCAGTGCATCCACTGCCCAGGTTTTGAGCTCCCTCGCTGAACCGCCTTCTGCTTCCACTGCTGCTTGTGCTCCCCGCCGCTACTAGTTCGCATCCAACACCAGCCAGTTATTATTCACACAGGTGAGCCCCAAAATTCGTCTCGGGGAATTCCGCCTCATATTTTCCTCTCGTCTTGAAAATCATGAGCTCATGTCGGGTTCCCCACTCTTCTTCCTGGGTCATCTGGTCCCCAGCTCCCCGCTTTGACTGACAAAGTGGGGTGTTGGCCCTCTCTCTCTGTCACTCACTCCAGGCTGAAAAGTGATGGCTTTTTAGTGGGAAGTGATGTTGGGCTTTTGCCCTAATCTTTGGCTCACCTTTTAATTCGGTCACTTTGGGAAATATTTTTTCCCACTCACCAAAACACACTCTACTGGGCTCTTAAAGAATCTCAGCGCCCTTGGACTTTGAGACAATCTCAAGCCTAAACGATTAATTTTCTACTGTTCTGCTTGGCCACAACATAAGCTAGGTGGTAAAACCTACAAAAACTTTTGATCCACTGTCTCCAAATTAAAAAAAATAATAATAATCTGTCACCACATGGGCAAATGGCAGGATATCTGCTGTATTCGCGCTTTTTTTCTCTTTGAGGATGCGTCCCTTCCTCCTTTGTCTCTCTCTCTCTCTCAAGGTCTCTCCATAGTCTCTTAAATCAAGGACAGATCAGATTGCCCTGCACCAAGACCCACAGAACCCTACCCTTGCAGCCCCACCCGCCGTGCCTGCACCGACGAGGGCTCTGCCTCAGTCACGGCTGCTGCTCCTCAGTTCACTCTCTGGCCTCTAACTTTCCGGAACTCTTTGCTCCCTCCCTGCCTTCCTCTCAGCGGCCAGTCTGTCTACCTTCCTCACATTCCTCACCAACTTCCCACTAATTTACGATCCAATCAGACTTTTTCTTCCAAAATCTCACTCAAACAAAACCAAAAAACAAAACTACTAACCCATTTTTTCCCCAACAGTGTGTGCCCCTCCCTCTGCTATCCATCAAGCTAAAGACAAGATAACAGCGCTTGGAGCAGCGACGCAGGATCCTGCCCCTTCCAGTGGAGCCTGACGCTGAGCTTCTTCTCTCCTCACTCCCCCGCCCCTGCCAGTCACCTCTGCAGGCAGTCTCCGGTTCCAGGACTCACACCTTGTCAGTGCTGCTCTATTGTGCTGCGCCTAACCCTTACACTCTGCTCAGTTTGCTTGCTCCCACGTAAACCTGATACACTATATTAAACTTAAACTTAATACTTATATTAAACATAAGTGAGAGGTTTTTACCTTTTTTCAAATTCTCCTAAGATCTCTGCTAATTGACCTAAAAAAGTTTTGACTAGTCTCTCATAATTACAAACTTAAAAAGGTCACCATAATTTAGCCTGATCAGAAGTCTATTTGAGTGCACTCCCATTTTATAAAGGTGTCTATGTGTCCTATATGTACTTGTTTGTTTTTAGGTCATTCTGTAAACAGCTATTCCTTATTTATTTTTTATTTGAGCTCTAAAAGATAGACTTAAAAGCATGCTTTCTCCTGAGTTACCAGCTGGTCTAGGTAATATCAAAATTAATTTATAATTAAATAACCATAAAAATGGGGAAAGATAGTTGTTGGACAGGACTCTCGATTGACAAATAGAGGGTGGCCAACCTTTGTTTATCAATAGAGAGCCCCCAATAATCTCGTTAAATGACATC
>PVKN010042370.1:0-10403 GCA_004027915.1 Capromys pilorides
GCCTCTCTTTCCTGTAGAGACCGAAGTTAGCAATATAATATTGATTCTCAGTTGATCTTTATCTAAGTTTTTAGAGTGTAATTTGTTGTTTACTAAGGTGCACTTGTATAGCTGCTTACAAAGTGTGTGAATCTGTTTGCTGTTTCACCCTGCACCAGTTGGCATGAAAAGCAGGTGTATAAGCATAACACTAACCCAGTAACGGTTAATTCTCTGCTGTGAACATGTGGTTTTAGTTGAGGTTTTTTACTGTTATTGTATATTAAGAATAGATATAAAATGATCCTTTTGAAGTTAATTTTGTGTATTAAATGGTCATGTTGCATCAAGCACAGATGAATGTATCAAAGGCCATTGTTACTTTTTGAAGTAGAATATAGACTTTTGTTTTTCTCTTTTTTATAACAGAGTAATCCAAAGGGTTTTTAAAAATTTTTTAAATTTAATTTTAAAGAGTAAAAATAGCAGAAACAAAGATAGAAAAACAATAACAAGCAAGAGAACATATAGCACAGAATTTCAAAGCAAGAACAAAAATTTAACAATGGTTGTATTACATATTATGAGTGATATCTAGAAACATTTCTGGTGATATATCTCTCTGCAAAAAGCAATGACTTTTAAGGGGCTGGGGAGATAGCTCCGTGGCACAAGTGCTTGCCTGGCAAGTGCAAGGTCATGAGTTTGAATCCTGGTCCTGCAAAAAAAAAAAAAAAAGCAGTGACTTAGTAGAGAATTTGATCATGTGATTAATTTTTTTAAAAAAACTTTATTTATTTATATTATAGCCCGCTCAGCCTGCCCTGGTTTTGGAGCTGGTGCAGCATGTGGTACCAGGGACCAAACCGTGGTCTCTGTGGTTGCCTAAGCTTGCCTAAGGAGGTGCTTTAGACTGCTAAGCTATCTTGCTGGCCCTGATCATGTAATTAATTGATTAGCTCTGATATTTTAAAATTGTAAGGTATCAAATGAGTGTTTGTGAAGAATAAATAATATAAAATAATAAAGTTTTTTACAAAATACATATGAACAGGAGGTTTTAAAGCTTTGTGTGCTTTAAAGTCCTTTTAGATGACAGGAGATCTGATGGAAAACATGACGATAGCAATATAAAATACTGTGCTATGTACTTCAATGTGATAGTACTGTGAAAGAATGTTTGAGGTACTAAATTAGAAACTTGTTAGTTTACAGACTTGTGGTAGTTAAATATTATAGATTTTCACTTGGTCAAATAATCTGATAGTTGTAATAGAATCATTTATTGTAATTTGTTTTGTGCCAAGTTTTCAGAAATGGATAATTTTTTTCCCTATAGATTCCATAGCAGATTTTTAATACTTCATTTATTATAGTACCTTATTCAGATGTGATGCCAAATAGTCCTAGAGATATTATATTAAATGAAATAAATGATCTTAAGGTGAATTTATGCGTACATATGCTATTAAAACTCCCTGAGGGTTTTCTTTTTTTAAATGGCCGAGTCAGCCTGCCCTGGAGGTTGGGCTGGCATAGCATGTGGTGCTGGGGATCAAACCACGGTCCCTGCAGTTGCCTAAGCTTTCCTAAGCAGGCGCTTTAGACCGCTGAACCATGTCACCATTCCCTTAAATATAGTACTAACTAGTAATAAATCTTAATGTAGGTTAGAGTATATACTAAGTACCATTCTGTATACTTCGACTTATCTCATTTTATCTTTCACAATCTGAATTGGTAAGTACTGGTATAACCAAATACACAGATGAAGAAATTGTATGACTTGACCAAGGCCCAACAGCTTTATGAGTCTGAGTCCTAGCCAAATGATTGACTTACTGTGGCATTGTGGTGTTAATGGGCCTTATTTGGCTCCTTATGTGTCACAGTGTCAGAAAGCACTATAGGTAATGATTAACAACATTGCAAATTAATGGCACTAGGGCCTGCCAGATAGCTCAGTGGACTCAAGTGCCTGCTTAGGCAGGCACAGGGTTCAGGGTTCAATCCCTAGCATGCCATACTGGCCCCTCTGAGACAGCGACAGAGACTGTGTGTGGTGGCACACACCCATAATCCCAGTGCTTGGGAGGCTGAAAACAGGAGGCTCACTATAAGTCTGATCTGTGTAGTGAGACCCTGTAGACCCTGTACTAAATACGTAAGAAAATTAATAGCATTAAATAAGGTTGGACATTTTAATTTTTTGTTAGTGGAGATTAAACTCAGTGCCTCATACATGGTAAGCAAGTACTCACTGACTTGTCCCAGCTCTGAGGAAGGAAAGAGAGAGTCTGTGTCTGTGTCTGTGTCTGTGCGTAGTGCTTGGAATTAAGAAGAGCCTTGTGCATATTAGGCAGAGTCTCTGCTATGGAGCCACCTGTTTTTATTTATTATAATTATTCTTTTAAAAAACAGTCTGGGTAGTTCAGGCTGACCTTGTACTTACTATGTAGCTCAAGCTAGCCTCAAACTCACAGCATTCCTCTTGCCTTAGCCTCAGATTACAAGCATTCACCATCATGCCTGGCACCTTTAAATTTTTAGGAAAAGGTCTTACTGAATTTCCTGGGCTTGTGATCTTCCTGTCTCAGCCTGTAGAGTAGGTGGGATTATGGGTGTGTACCACCATGCCAGTTTAATTAATTCACTTTTTTTTTTTTTTTTTGTATGAAGAATTGGTCTTAGGGCCTTGCACTTATCAAATAGGCACTGTGCTACTAAGCTATATCCCCAGCCCAATTAATTCAGTTTTCTGTGGCTGTATATAACATTAGATATGGGCCTTTGATGAAGTGTATAAACTAGCTTATGAAGTGATTCCATACAATTTAAATTGCTGTTTTTAATTTTTATAACTATTTTATTCAGGTTGGTTTGACTTCCACAAACACAGAACTAAGAGGATTTATAGATCAGAATCTCAGTCCAACAAAAGGTAAGCTTTAAGTGAAATTTTTCTAAATTTTGTATTATCTCATTCCTTTTGTAAAATGCACAGCTCTAAGAATTAGTTTATGTGCCAGGTGTGGTGGTGCATGCCTGTAATCCTAGCACTCAGGAGGCTCAGGCAGGAGCACTGGTGCAAGTTCAAGACCAGCCTGGGCTACAAAAGTGAGCTCAAGGCTAGCCTGAACTGCGTAGCGAGATGCTGTCTCAAAAAGACAATAAATAAATAAATAAATAAATAAATAAATATATATATATATAAATAATTAAAAAATTGCTTTATGAATAGTAATATTAGTTTGTTGTCACATACCAAATAACTCATGTTGCATGAGCATCAGTTACTATTGAAATGTAGAAGAGTTTTGTGTGATTGTTTAAAAATATATCTTTCCCTAGAGATCAGTTACCAAGATCTTTCAACAGTGATCTTATTGCAAATGAAAATATTCAGACTACTTTTCTTGTAATTTTTTGTTTGTTTGAGAGTCCTACTTTGGTGTGGTTTAATGTGTAACGAATTAGATTAAAGAAAAAGTAAACTTATATATTTCTATTTTTTCTGTGTATTTTTAGATATTGTATTTGGTTGTGGTATATAGAGGAAGTGCACCTTTCCTGGTATCATAAAGAGTATTTTTAATGTTCTGAATTGTTAAGGTTTTATGATCCACATTGGATCATAAAAGTTTGGATCCACATTGAATACATATATTCTATGAGTGGCACCTGGGTTCACATACTTGATTCTTTTGTTGTTGTTTGTTTTTTGCTTTACTGGGGATTGAACTCAGGACTCTGTGCTTGCCAGGCAAGCGCTTATTCTACTGAGCTGTCTCCCTGGCCTCAATATACTTTGTTTTTTCCAGGATTCTGGTTGCAGACCAAGTTGGGCGAGAACTGAATCAAATTCAGCCATTAGGTTTAGTGTTGACCTTTGGGGAAATTTGATTCTGTTCTCTTCCAGTTTGGTTTGTGAAGAACAGTGGAGAGAATTGAGTTTGTGAACCAAGGTACCACTGTGTGTGTGTGTTTATGTGTATATGACTAATACATGGTTTACTGGGGGTCCTTATGTCAGAAATCTGATGTACCAGCATTAGAACTTCAAGAACCAGAAATAACTTTTGATATCTTTGAGGTTTATTTATTTGTTTAATTAATTAATTAATTAATTTACTTATTGTCTTTTTTGAGACAGCATCTTGCTGTGCAGTTCAAGCTGGCCTTGAGCTCACTTTTGTAGCCCAGGCTGGTCTCGAACTCGCATCAATCCTCCTGTCTCAGCCTCCCAAGTGCTGTGAATATAGGCATGTGCCACCACATCCAGCTTGAGGTTTATTTGTTTATTTGTTTTGGTACCGGAAATCAAACTCAGGGTCTCATCTTTGCCAGGCATTTTTGTTATCTTTTTTTTTTTTTTTGGTGAAACCGGGGATTGAACTCAGGCCCTTGTGCTTGCCAGGCAAGCACTTATTCTACTGAGCTATCTCCCCAGTCTCTGATTCTTGTTATCTTTGAACAGCATCTTTCAGTGTGCAGGGATACTCACGGAAATATTTATGGATTAAATGATGTAATGTCTAGAGTTGGCTTTAAAATAATCTATTGGAAAAAGAAAGGTAAAGTGAATGGCATTAGAGATAAAGCAATATTGTTTATAGTCTGACTGATCACATCGAGTGATAGCTCTGTGAGACCTCTCTTATTTTTTTCTTTGTATGTCTGTGATATTTTTTCTTATAAAAGAAACAAAACTTACTCCATTACACTACACACAGCTGTGAAAAAAATGAAAGGGTTCCTTAAAACATTACGTCTAACATAGAAGTGGAAAGGCTAGAGAAATCTGTATTTTGGTATAATATCTAGCTTAATATTAATGGTCTATAGGAGTTTTATAGGAGTTTTAAGTATTGTGAAACCTTTTAAAAGGTATGTTGGGCCTTGATACTTCTCAAATTTCTAGCCAGATAGCGTTGAGTGAGGAAGTAGCTGAGCATGAGCTCTCCCGTGTTAAGCTTCATGACTTGTGTACTTGTCTTCATCATGCCTCTGTCTGCTAGTAGTCTATTCAGTTATGAAATCATGACTAGATGAATTAGTTGATGAACCTGGCACCCTCGTGATCCACCTTCCAAAACCTCTGCACTCAAGAGCCTTTCGGGGCACCTTTGTTTTGTTTTCAGTAGCACTGGGATAGTATCCCAGGCCTTAGTGGTTGGCTGATTTCTTTCTTAACCACAAAGTTATGGAGCTGGGGAAATAGCTCAGTAAAATAAGTGCTTGCCTGGCAAGTGCAAGGGCCTGAGTTCAATCCCTGGTCCCGCAAAACAAAAACAAAAACAAAAAACAAAGTTATATATGTTCATTAAAAACTTCAAAGAAAAATAACAAAAGTATAGAGAAAACAGATTGAGTTCTAATACACAAAATTAAAACAATATGTTTTCCTGTATTTTTACAGTCTTTTTACTGTTAATATTACACTGATTCTCATATTTTCATGTATGAGAAATGTTATGTGACAATCAAACTATGTATGCCAAGCATGGTGTCAGCGCTAAGCCCAGAACTCAGTAGGCTGAGGCAGGAGGAATACCATGAATTCAAGGCCAGTGTGGGCTTCATAGTGAGTTCAAAGCCAGCCTGGACTACATAGCAAAACCTTGGGTCGTGGGTTTATTGCAAAGAATTTTATTTATATCTGTAGGATGAAATTGAATCAGTAAATACAAATTCATTTAAACTTTTTAAAAAAATTTTTTCATTTATTCATTGGGTACAGGATCTCACTAATCAGCTCCAGCTTGTAGTGATCCTCCTGTCTCAACCTCCCTGGCACTAGAATTGCAGGTGTGCACTACATGCCCAGTTTTGGGGCCAGCTGGGCAGGCTCAGGGTTAGCACAGCATGTGGTACCAGGGATCAAACCCAGGTCTTTGTGCTTGCTAGGCAGGTGCTTAGACCACCAAGCTATCTCCTTAGCCCTACAAGTTCATTTTAAAGTGTTGCTAAAGTAATCTGAGCTTGAACATATTTTCTTTGGTCATCATTTTAGAGTTATGATTTATCATATAATTGCTTAGTTTTTTTTTATTTAACTTTAAACAATTTATTTAACTGAAATGGACTTACACTTGTTTCTGAAGTGACTTCCATTTATTTGGATACATCTTTTCCCCATGGTGATTTATAGGATCTTCAAGCCAATATAAATATTTTATAAATATTTGAATATTTGGGTATACACCTTCACAATACCTCAGCAATACTTTTCAGCAAGAAAAACGCTGAAGAGTTAAGACCAGACACAATTACTAGCTATAGTGAAAATCTGCTGAAATATTTTTGAGGTAAGAAGGTACCACATCTCTCTTCAACTAAGAAAATCACCGTTACAACACAGGACAATTTTATTTTTACATACATAGGACTTAGAATACTTAAGTTGCCAATGAGGTGGTGAATGCTAGAGCAATATCCCAGTTTATCCAATGAATTCATAGGGAATAGGTTCCAACAACTCAGGTTCCTTCCCACTGGTCCTCACAAAGTGTGCTTCTCTGGGAGGGGCAGGCTGGCGTTTCAGTTGAACCCAGATACCTTTCTCTTTGGCTACTTTCTTTTTCTGATCATTTTCCTTGACACATTTCAGGAAGCTATCATGACGTTTTGAGTGTTTAATATGCTCAATACGTACATTAATCCTCTTGGCAAGTATCTTACCCTTAACTTGCTTGTTTACAACAATGCCAACAGCATGCTGGGTAACATTGTAGACTCTTCCTGTTTTGCCATGGTAACATTTGTGAGGCATTCCTTTTTGCACAGTACCTATTCCCTTGATGTCTACAATATCACCCTTTTTGTAGATTCGCATGTATGTAGCCAAAGGACCACCCCATGTTTTCTAAAAGGCCTGGAGAACATATCCTGGGTTCCCCTTCTCTTGCCCTTTGTGTTAGTCATTTTGACCAGTTACTGGAAGATGGCAGTTCTGGCCGAAAGGTACTGCTTAGTTTTTTATCTTGTTTTGCTTTTGAGATAGGGTTTCACTATGTAGTCCAGGCGGGCTTTGAACTCACGATGTAGCCCACACTGGCCTTGAATTCATGGTTCTCCTCCTGCCTCAGCCTACTGAGTGCTAGGCTTACAGGTAAGCGCTGACACCATGCCAGGCATACATAGTTTGATTGTCACATAACATTTCTCATACATGAAAATATAAGAATCCGTGTAATATTATTAACAACATTAAAAAGACTGTAAAAATACAGGAAAATATTGTTTTAATTTTCTGTATTAGAACTCAATCTTTTTTCTCTGTACTTTTATTATTTTTCTTTGAAGTTTTTAATGAACATATATAACTTTGTTGTTAAGAGAGAAATCAGCCAAAAATTGCTGCTCCTAGCTATATCTGAGAGCAAAGGTAGAAACTGTTCAGTCTTGAATGAGCGCTCCCAAAGATGTACAAGGGGGTACATATAACCCCCTTTTCACCGACTCTGTTATTTCCCATTAGAACTGCTGTATTGCTAAACTCCTATAGGAGCTCTAGGTTCTCCACCTATGTTAGCATTACTTTGTCTAACTGATATATTGGGATTCCTTAGAAGATTTAATTAGAGGACAAGTTCTATTAAAACTAAGAGAGACAGGTGGGAAACCTCCAACATTGTCTGCTTAGTCAGTCAGACTGCTGTCAGGGCTCTGCAGTACCTGGATAAATACCTTCCTTATTACATTTAAAGAGTAGACTTGGTGACTGCCTGTTTGGTGGGACTCTGTCTCAAAAAGAGTCGGGGATAAGGACATAGTTTAGAGCTCAGTGCGAAGGCCCTGAGTTCACTCTCCAGTATTGCTAAATAAGTAGGCATATATGTGCAAAAATAATATTTATATCTTGATTTTTTATTCTTCTTCCTCACCCTCCTCTGTTACTTTCTCTCCCCGTTTTTTCTTCTGCTCTCCCTTTTCCTCCAGGGATGGAACCTAGGGCCTCCCACGTGCTGGCAAGCACTCACACTACCACCGCAGCTGCATCCTTGAGTCCTTGTTAGTTCTTTTTCCTCCTTTTGCCATATCTTCTACTCTTGTCCTTTTCTTCTTGGATTTTATAGTAACTGCCTATTTATAGCCTCTCTCTTTAGAATTCTGCCCCTAATTTTCTCTCTGTTCTATTGCTGTGATTCTTATCCTTTCTCCCCCACCACCCCTTACTGAGCTATGTCCCCAGCACTTTATTAATTTTTTGAGACAGAGTTTTGCTAGCCACACTGCTGTTTCCCAGGTTGGACTTAATTTGGGATACTCCTGCCTTAGTCTACATTGAGTTGCTGGGATTATAGTTGTATACCACACTAGGAAGCTAAGGCGGGAAGATCCCAAAGTCAAGTCTAACCCAAACAAGTTCGCACTTAGCACACCCAGCCTAAAAAGCTCAAAAAATGATAGGGATGCAGTTCATTGTGAAGGTTCTGGGCTCAGTCCCTCTCCTGTGTCCCTGTCTCTTCCCCCAGCCCCCAACAAGTCAGTTCTGGTGTTACCTATCTGGGGATAGCATCAGATCCCAGATCTGATCTCAGCAGATCCATGAGACTGTCCTTTATTTCAAATGCTACTTGCAATCTCCAGGTTGTCACCTGTGCTTTCAACTAACTGGTGATGGGATTCCCCTAAATCCTTTTGCATTAGACTGATTTGCTAGAGTATAGAATACCTTGTTGTACTCAGGGAAATACCTTACTTAACAATTACTGAAGGCTACAGATGAACAGCTAGATGAAGAGGCAGATGCCTAGGGACGTGGTGGAAGGACCTGAACACAGGGGTTGTCCAGTGGGGTGCACCACCCTCCCAGCATGGTGATGATCACCTGGACTCTTTGAGCCCATAGTTCAGGTTTTTTTTTTTTTTTTGAAATGAAGATGTCACCACCTAAGAGTAATCAGTTATAAACTGTTTTTGGCCTGTTGCATCTCCACTCAATAGAGGGTGGGACTGAGAACCCTAGGCTCTTACCATTTTTTTTCTTAAGTGTATTTAGTATAGAATCTACAGGGTCTCCTTACACAGATCAGACTCCTAGTGATCCTCCTGTTTTCAGCCTCCCAAGTGCTGGGGTTACGGATACACATCACCCGGCCCAGTCTGTCGCTGTCTCAGCATGCCCTAGGGGTAGAGCTAGACCAGCACGGCCCTGTGAGGATTGAGCCCCGTCTCTGTGTCTGCCTAAGCAGGCACTTTAATCCACTGAGCTATCTGGCTGGCCCCAACCCAAGGATTAACAACAAAGTTGTTCCTATCTTTCAGGAAATTCCAGGGAGTTTAGGAACTTTATGTCAAGAAGTAGTGTTAAAGACTAAACACTAGAAGTAAAGATTCTCTTAGCACTCTTTATCTACAAGAGTCAGGAACTAGGGCAGATGGCAAATATTACAATAAAGAATTCTCTGAACACCTGTATTAATCAGGAAGCTACAAGAGTTTCAGTAGCTCTGTCAGAGGGACTTTGTGTCAAGGACTCTTGATACCTGAGAGGGATCGGTCCTAGGAATCCTTGTAGAAGCCAGAATCTGTGGATACTCAATTTCTTTATAAAATAGAGCAGTATTTACATATAAGCCTGCATATTATCCTGTGTATTTTCAGTCATCTCTGTAATACTAAAAATAACTTAGTCAATGAAATGCTATATATTTACTGTACTGTAGTTTAGAGAATAATGCCAAGAAAAACTCTGTATTATATTCAGTCCAGACACAGATTTTTTCCTTGCCTCTTCTTTCCTCTCTCCCTCCTTTCATCCCTCTCCTTGACCTAGTCTTACTATGTTAAACTCCTGAGTTCAAGTGATCCTCTGTTCTCGGCCTTACTTGTAACTGAGCTTAAAGGTGCATGCCACCAGGTCTGACTGAAAATATGTAAACTTTTGACTATTTTTGAATTAGGTTGTTTGCTTTTTTTGTGGTTGAATTTTAGTTCCTTAAACTTTATACTGTATATTCTGGAGAATGCTCTTGTCAAATATGAGATTAGCAAATGTTTTCTCTCATTTGGTAGGTTCTCTTTTTCTTTCTTTCTTTCTTTTTTTTTGGCAATGGAAATCAAATTCACAACTTTGGGCTTGCCAGGCATGCACTTGTGCAGCTTAGCGATCTCCCCAGCTCAAGCTTCTCTTTTTTCTTGTATCTTTTGATGAGTGAAAGTTCTTGGGTTTGAATTATTCTTCATTGCCTGTGCTTTTGCTGTAATATTGATGAAATTTTCTAAATTCAATGCCATAAAGATCTTTTAAGAGCTTTGTTTTCAGGTGTTAATGTTAGGTCTTGGTTCATTTTGAGTTAATTTTTGTGTATGGTACAAAATGAGGGTTCAACCTTATTTTGCATGTATATACCCAGGTTTTAGCATCATTTATTGAAAACACTGTTCTTTTTCCATTCAATCAGTGCCCTTGTCAGAAG
>PVKN010042371.1:0-10404 GCA_004027915.1 Capromys pilorides
ATATATCCCCTGCTACTTTAAGTGTTATTGAAGTTAAAATTTGAGTTCAACTATAAGCCTGAGCCATGCAGGAACTGAAAACAAAATCTTCCTTTGCTTATTAGTTATAATATCAGGCTCATAAGAAAATCTATTAAGTTTTCCCATATGTAACAAAGGGTGACATTCCTTTGCCTATGAGTAGATATAACTCTCCAGCTAATATTTGTTCAGAATACTTATTGTATGCTATTTCATTTATTTTTCACAGCATTTAAGAAATAACTGAGACATATCACAGTCAGTCACTATTTCCCCATATAATGCAATTAATAGCTGCCATGGACACTTATTGTGTATGGGTGGGAACAATTCATGCTGCGCTGTAATCCAATTGTCCTCCTGCGAGCAGCATAATCTCCCACAAGTTACTGCAACTTTCTGTTTCTCACTTTCCACAACCATAAAACAGGGATAAAATGCACGTCTGTCAGGAGAGTACTTCAGCATAAATTCAATTAAATATCTGCACGATTCTCTGGACAACCCCTACTCAGCTCTCCCTAAATGCTGGTGAGCACTGTTATCCAGAACAGAAAGGACAATGCGCCAGGACTGATTGCATTTGTTAGTAAAGTCTATTACCACAGTTCCCTTCATACTCTCTGCCCTGAGCCTCTGTTTTCTCTTCCATACAATAAGTATAATGATCTCAGTTGTGGTCATAGAGGTCAAGAACAAAACACCCAGGATTCTTGGCATAGAAGACATGGTCAATTAAAGGCAGTTAACATGACACAATTATGTGACTATGAAAACTTGAAATTCACAGACTCATTTGGGCAGGTCCGGCCAGCCAACATCATACAATGTCAAGTTCATTTCCTCATGTCTCCCTGGAGATCAGCCTCCTCAAAAATGTGGAGCAAATGTTTCCCTAGAAAATGTTGTGCTCGCCTTTTACGAAAGGAGGCCGCTTTCTCTCTGCCAGCTCATGACTCCCACTCCGATAGGCTTATGCTGCAAGCATGAGCTCACTGGCTTGGAGAGCTGCACGCAGCTGACGTTGTGGACCTCGAGCTCCCAGGCCACAGCTGAGGACCCTGAGGCTCAGAGCAGCTCTACTCTGCTCAGAGTTGAACCACTGCTTGGCCCGGTTCCTCCAGGAAGTTGGACTGGCCCCAGCCGAGCTGCTGCTCCATCCGCGCATCAGGGCTTGTGTCCACACCCTCTCCGTGCTGGCCCCAGCCCCGCTCGGGTGGCTCCCTAGCTGCACATGGACATGATTATTTTTTTTTTTCCCCCTAAGTTCTATACTTCCTAGAAGTAAAGACCTTGGCGTCTTCTCCCTTGAGCCTCCTCTAAGTTAACATTAGTTCATGATTAAATTGGTGAATGTTAATGTGTAATCAGTGAAAGAATCATTTCCTGGGAATTGGAAATCCTTCCACGGAAGGGCAAGGCATTAATGCAATTGTAGAATCGCTTTGGTTCTTTTTCACCTCCTGTCCTCTAGATATTTTGTGCGTCCAAACACAGCGATTCCACAGACTAGACACACATTGCTCGGGGTGAGCTCCATTCGGCTGCTAGAGCTGTTGTCTCTCCGCAGTGCTTTGTGCAACACACTGATTTGAGCAAGAAAGCACAGTTCCACTTGTAAAACACACTGATGCACTCTAGTAAATGTTCTTGGTTCCCTTTCTCCAGTCTCCACATTTATAACCAAGGCACAGGTCACACAGTAAAGCTGGCCTTACTACCATCATTCACCATAACATCAAGTAATGCAGGCAACTGTGGCAGGAGGGTTATCATGAGTCAGAGGCAGGTCTGGGGTGCTTTATGAGTACAAGGCCAGCCTGAACTGCATGGCAACATGCTGTTTCCAAGCAAATCATAACACAAACACTCAACCAATCAACATGCGTCATCAACTATAAGATTACTAAGCAACTTGTGAGATAAATGTGCTTATTCAGTTCCTAAATTATGCACTGTCTCCCATCCCAAGCAGCGGCTGCCATTTGTGCTGGTCAGCTTTTCTGTAGCTATGGCGCTACACCTGAAACCCACAATTCAAGGAGCAGAGGTTTGATTTGGCTCACAGCTTCAGGAGGTTCAGTCCCTGGTCTGCTGCCTGAAAGATGGTCACTCATGGCAGAGGATGTGGGAGAACAAAGCTGATCAGTGAAAGGCAGCCACAGAGCGGAACAGGGAAGATTCTCAGGGTGGCCACACTCCACAGAAGCCACGCCCCACAGAGGCCACGCCCCCACGGAGGCCACATCCTTATGGAGACCACCCAGCTCACCCAGATACCCGAGAATCGAGCTTTCCCAGTCTCGGAGGGCACCCCAAGGCTGTCAATTCGCACCAGTAAGATTAACTTTCCCACCATTTCTTGGGATCACAGACTTTTCCAACTGCAAACGATCGAGGTTAGAAGTCAAGGATCAGAGATTCCAGAAATAAGATCAGGGAATCAAATGTCTGTGCTGTTGCAGAGATGTCTACTCACATATTATTATGGCCCTGAGTGTATTAAAAAATCTGCTTCTACACTGACCCACATTAATCACACCAAAGTGACAACACAGTTTATGTTTTTTGGCCATTGTTTGAAATGAGAACAACAGCCCTCATTTGTATTAAGGTTGGAAAACTATTGAGAATACATACTTAAACCTCTTGTAATTTGTTGTCTGTATTTTTAAGGGCATGCACATAGTTGTCACTTAAGTCTTAAAAATTAAGAAAAATAGTTAAAAGTCAAACTCAAGCATAATCTATCTATCTATCTATCTATCTATCTATCTATCTATCTATCTATCTATCTCAGTATATTCTTAGTATGCATTTATAAGTCCTGATGATAAAAAATAATACATGAATGATTTACTTTCTTTTCCACAAGAAATTAATTTTTCCAGCATTTCTTCAGAAACCTGCGAAGTACAAATTCTGATTTTGAGATTAAAAATTCAAATTCCTTTCTCTTGCATACTCGATGCATTTTACATTGTGCTATATCATTTGAAGTGGGCTTCATAATTTCTAATGTTGGTATATACACTAGCTTATATAAAACATTGGGTATAGTTTTTTAACTAGTGATTATAAATAAGTGTTAGAATCATACTAAATGTACCAATCATGCAATCAAGCAAAATTATTAGTTTCAAAAAGGAGACATCATGTCTCTTTAATGTGACAGAAAGGCAGCTGATGGAAGTGTATCTGGTGTCTTCCAGAACTAGCCAAAAGCCTGCCAAATTGGGCTGGAAGGAAACAGCGGGATGGAAAGAAGTGGAGACTGCCAAGCCCTCCGCCACCGGCCCTGGGGTGCTCCGTCTGGATAGAGCACGGTGCCTTGTGCCAGGGGGACCGGCTGGGCGCTGCTGAGCTGCTGGAATTCAGTACAGTTGCCACGGTGGTCAGGGAACTCTGGCTATTTTCGTTGCCTCCACAATGTTCCAAAAGATTCACAAACCTTCAGACAGTGCAGAAACACAATCTAGGGCTGGACAACTTGGCGGCAGAGCACAGTGCTGAGCCAGGCTACATCCCACCCCCTGGCTGCACTGCCCAGGGTTGTAGAAACGCAGCTCTGGCCTTTTCAGGCTTGTTTTTAGCACGGGTTTGCAGACCATAAGGAGTCAGGGTGTGGCCCTGGCCCATCTCCATGGTCTCCAGGGGCCCTTCCCTCCCCTTTGTTTTCATAAGCTCTAGATCCTAATATCTGCCTTTTGCTTTGCTGCTAATTTCTTACACTGTGAGTATCTTGCATGGAAGACACCAGGTTGTATTTAAGCTCCTGTGTGGAATTCATTTCACTTGCTATTATGGTCTCGAGGTGCATTTGTTCTCCTGCGAATTCTAAAATTTGCTCTCTTCTTGGCAAAGTAGTATGGTTTATCCTTTATCTATTCATCTGCTATTAGATATATACTTCATTTAAAGTATTTAGTTATTAGCATTGTGTTGCTTTAAATGTGTGTATGTGTGTACCATTGCTCTAGGATGTCTTTAAATATTTTAGGAAGATACCTAAAAGGGGATATCTGGGCTGAATGGAAATCTAATTTTAGTTATTTGAACAATCTCCTTTTTGATCTCTATAGTGTTTTCAGGAGTTTGCATTCTCACCAACAGGATAAATGGGCTCATTTTTCCCTATAGCTTTGCTAATATTTGTTATTTTATGCCCCAATGAGGAACATTCTTTTTCGAGCGCAATGGAATCTCAGTACTGTTTATTTTACTTATTCTCTTATTTATTGTATCTGGTACAGGGTCTCACTACAAAGCTCAGTCGTAGTGATCCTCTTGTTATCAGCCTCCCTGGTGCTGCGATTACAGGAGGGCGTCACCTCCTGACTGGCTCAACACGCCTGGGGGCGGGGCCAGTGCAGCATGCCAAACTAGGGATCAAACCCCTGTCCTTGTGCTTGCCTAAGCAGGAGCTTAGTCTGCTGGAGGGTCTCACTGGCCCCCTCACTATTATTTTAAGTCGCATTTCTCTAGTGATCCTTGATGTTCACTATTTTTTTCATGGGTTGGTTTCAGGGTAAATACTCTTCAGCAGGCCTTCACAAGGTAATCAGTCTGGCCAATCAAAGAAGCAGTGTTACCGTGGTAACCACCCCAAACCAATATAATATCCATCTCGTGTTTTTTTTGGGGAAATTTTGGCTCTCTCTCTCTGTTGTGACTTTAATCACTGAGCATGGAGAATTCTTCACCTGAGCTGCTATCTGTACTCCTTCTTCCATGTCTTAGGGATTTCTGATGTGATTCACTAACAATGAATTTCTTAGTCAGCACTGTGGGCTGCAGGTCACTGTTCCACCACTGATCTACAACCCTAGTCCTTCCTACTGTTTATTCGGAGGCAGCGTCCTATTACGTGGCACAGGCTGGGCCCAAGACTCCCAATTTTCTAGCCTCTGCCTCCTTGGTAGCTGGGATTGCACGTGTGCAGCCTTGTAAGCCGTGCTACTAATACTTTTGTCTTCCACAAACGTCCTTGCAAAACATTTCAGTTTCCTTTCACCTTTTACCTGTCAATGATGCAGTTTAATTGCATTAAGGTAATGATTTCTTTATAAGACAATACAACCAGTAGATTTAGCTAAAATTCTAAAGTCATCTCCATACTCAGAATGATCTAGTACCCAGTTAGTAGGAGACATCTTTGTGTCAGTTTTTACTTATGCTATTTGTTTGTTACTGATGAACCCTGAGTAAGAATATATAATTGGCATACAGACCTGAGAAGACTGGCATTTGTTCTGAGACCTAGCTCCTCCCCTCTCAGGCTGCTAATGTAGGACGCTAACGCTGGGTCCCTTGTCCTAGGTAACTGTCTCAGAGCATAACGCATTTGCACAGCTGTTAATAGAGACAATGTTTTAATCATGCAGTGAACTTTCCCAGCAGGAAAAGTGATGCTTTAAATGTAGTTTTTGTTGACTGGCAAGAGAAGTCTGGGCCAACACAAGTGGGAGCTCCGTTTCTTTGCCTTCTGCCACCACTGTCAGAACATACCTGCAGCTGCGATCCAGCCTGTGCGGCTGGCTACCATTTCTTCATAAATATCCTTGGAAAACTGAGTGTGTCTCCCTCCTAAGCAAAGGGTGAGCCAGCCAGTGTCTGGCTCGGTAGCAGAGGTGTCGTCTGGGTGTGTGGTCTTGGCTCTATGGGAACCAGGACTCAGGAAACAGGGCCCAAAACACGCTGCTATTGTGAGAAAGAAAATCCTTCGCCCCAGTCCCAGAGCTATGTGCCTCTTGCAGCTCCCTGGGGCCTGCACCAGGTAGCCAGTCTGCTTGAATGGAATGCCAAAGGCAGGGGATTTGTGGTCCATGGCAGCCACAACCATTCTATCTGGTAGCATTTCAGTTCTGTCCAGAAGTGGGATAAAAACACATATCTGAGCCCCAGAGGGGACAGTGAAGTGCTGAAATTAAACTTAGTGCGACCACCTGAACAGTATTTCTAGGTGGGTGAATATGTAGATTTCAAAGAAGGGCACACTCATGGTCACAGCCTGAAATGACGCCTTCAAAATTTATTGTTATGTAAAAAAAGAAACATAGTAACTGGTAAGTAAATTAGACCATGAGTCCATAACAGGGGTTTGTAAAATGTATCCCAGGGTAGCAAAAGCGTATATTAATTTGCTAGATTTACTATAATGAAGGAGCACAGACTGAAGGATTAGAACGACAGACATTTGTTGTCCAGCAGCTCTGGGGATATGTGACATTCTCCATCAGGCTGTCCCAGAGTCAGCTTTCCTCAGAGACATGTGAGAGAGGAACCTCATGCAGTCCTTCTCCTGGGCTGGGCCATCAAGCCCTCTTCCTGTGTCTCTTGGGTTTGTGTCCAAATTTCCCTTTTCCTATGGACACCCACTGTGTAGGATCAGCACCTACCCTAGTGACCCCGCCGTGAGACCTTCCGTTGTCTTCAATTAATCTATTTCCAAATGAGGCCACAGTCTGTAGCACTGGAGGGTAAGAGATTAGCACATGAATTGTTAGAGGACAGAATGACGGGTATAAAAGCAAAACACAGGAGACTTTTTCTTCTGAAATTTCTTTTTTTCTTCCCAATGACTGTGTTATTATAGGGTTATTTGGATAACTTATAAAAGATAGTATATTTGCACAAAAGTTCTGAGTATATTGTGTGCTCATAGTTCTTACAATCTCAAACTGTAGGTTAATGTCATCCATACATATCCATATATATATTATATAAATATATATGATATATAATATTATATATTATATTTATATTATATATTTTTTACATATTATATAAATATTATATATATAATATTTGTATTTTTAATACCCTGTAGAGTACTGAGACTCTACAGGGTCTCAGTACACAGATTAAACTTATAATGACCCTCCTGTTTTTAGCTTGCAAAGTGCTGGTGTTACAGGTATGTGCCACCAGACCCAGTCTCAGTAACCATCTCAGTTTGCCCCAGGGGCTGTGCTAGCACTGCATGCCAGAGATTGAACCCCGGTCCCTGCACCTGCCCAAGCAGGTGCTCAAGTCTTCTGAGCTATCTGGTTGGACTCAATCCATAAACTTTTTTGAAAGTCTTTTATGAAAACTGTTCTCTTGTAGCTGTGTTCACAGCTAATGGACTCTAGGTCCAACATAGCAGACTGATGCCTGTTTTTCACTTTGATGAGTGTTTTGGTTTCATTGTCTTTTGTTTTTTTTTTTTTGTTTTTGTTTTCTGCTTGTTTACTTCATCTCCAGCTCCACATGGTCTCAAAAGCAGTACTCATATAGTCAGTCTTTTTTTTTAATTTAAATTAATTAATTAATTAATTTATTTATTTATTTTTGAGGTACCAGGGATTGAACTCGGGACCCTACGCAAGCACTTACTCTACTGAGCTATCACCCCGGCTCCATGGTCAGCCTTTGAGTGTGGAACTTCCAGTAGGATCAGCTCTGAGTCTGGGGACGCCTCCGTCTTGCATTATAACTCTGACTTCAGCGCTGAGCTGATGGGAAATCACATCCACTAGCTGCACCCCCCACACAAAGGACACAGTGAGTAGGGTTGGTCAGCTGTGGCTTTACCAGCAAAATGCGGAGGTAATTGTAGCCATGTGACACACAAGAGAAGACTGACGGCTCCAGGCCTGGGGACATGGGGAACAGGCCAAGATAAAAGGAAGAGGGGAGACAAAGGCCACATTCTAAATGGGCCTTGCTGAGGGCTTCACACTAGAGGGGGACTTGTTAATGAATAACCACTATTGAATAGCTGCCCTGGGAAGCAAACAGAGAACTATTCTACTATTAGTTACTTTTCATTTAAAAGTTACTCATTTGTTCCTTAAAAGTCAAATATTCCATATCACTCTCAAAGGACAGCAGGCAAGAAATGCGTGGGTGACCAAGCCAAAATGATAGACGTAGAAAGCAGGGATAATGAAGAGAAGCCAAGATGGTGAATGGTCTACAACCAAGAAAAAGAAAAATGGAAGGCAGCAAAGCACACGTCTGACAGGAGGAGATGTGTGGTCCACTAAAGTATACACCAACATAAAACCTACGAGTGGACAAGTAAGGTCAGAGAAAGACAGATCACTCTGTTCCTAGAAGCGCAACTCCCATGTGACAATATTTTGATTGTTTCAGTGTTTATCTGCTGGCTAGCACAAAAGATTAGAACATCATGCCAATGTTTATTATCCTTTGTTTCACATTAGTGAAGCTATTAGGCTATCCAACAAACTGGATTCAGAAACTTTGCCTCCACAACGGAACTTAGTATTCATTATTCTATTTCTATTTTTCTTAGATCTAGAAACAAATGCTAAGTCTTCATTATCGCTAGCTTATTATGTCACAGTTCCAGTTTACTGTCTTATTATCCCATTGCCAGGCTTGTGCTCTGCTTCTTGCAGCATCTAACCCTCAAAGCCACATGGGAGCCCTCAGAGGGAGACCACAGGATTCTGCACAGTGTGGCCCTGTAGTCACCAGGATGTTAGAGAAATTAGCTCACATTAACAGTGCATGTATTGAGTTAATGTTTGGTTTCGCTTGGCTGTGGAGAAAGGATCTCACTATGGAGCCCAGGCTGGGATGAACTTGTGATCCTATTGCCTCAGCCTCACAGATGCCGGGTGGGATTCCTGTCATGTACCACCAGATCTGATGGTTCATGTTTTTAATTATTATTTTCACTTATTATTTTTCCTTTAACTATGACTTTATTCTGAGTTTCCAAAACTTTCTTCTCAGTTAAAAACAATGTCAAAATGTCTAATAGAATTACATAACACAATTTATACTTAAAACATTGAGCAAATTGAATCGTTTGTATAATCAATGCTTTAAAAAATATTGGTTGCAAGGGAACAACTCACACAGAATCTGAATATCTGGTCTGAACGTCAGTTTGGAGACATGACTCAATGTTAAGATCTCAAGCCAGGAGGCCTTTGTCGTGCTCCAACCCTTAAAACCTTTTCGTCTGAGCAAACAGAGCCCTTTCAGTGGGACTTCATGAACAATAGCTCCAGTCAGAGTGATCTACTTTAATCTTGGGGTGGGGAGGGGGAAAGCGAAAAGGTAGCGACATGTAAAGAAAGCTACACAGAGCTGGGAACCCTTCATCCAACAGGCGCCACTGGTGGCATGTCACTGAGAAACCCGCCAAGGTCTGGATGCTAGGCCACACACTTCTTAACTTCATTTGGCTTCCAGGAAGTCTCCAGCCTTTGCCAATGATTCTGAGGTTTGGAACTGCTTGTCCAGAGTGGATTTGAGCAGAAAATTCTACATCAGTGGTGTTGCAAGCTCAATATCCCTTGTGCAGAGCAAAATTTACCCACCTCATGCACCAACAAATAGATAGATAGATAAATTAATTAATTAATTAATTAATAAATAAGCAAAAAGTGAAACAACAACAAAAAGGAAACCCAGATGAAGAGTCTAGTCGCCTGGAAGAGGGACTTCCCCTCTTTCCTGCCACTCACCTCCCCACTTCCGGGCAGGAACCAAGCCCGAGCCGCCAGCTCTCTGCAGCCGTAGGTACTTTGCTCTGCGTGCAAACCCCTTGTGGTCGTGGCACCAACTTCTTCTCTCTGTGATGTAAACTGAGGCAAATCAGCATGGCAGTCCCGCGAGTGGTCATTGTCAAACATCCGTCAAACTTCTATGACAAAGTGTACTCAATAACTGTCCTATAAGGAACTCTAATAATTCAACAGAATAATGAAAAAATTTAAGAACAAATTTTGACTTTACAAATATTTACCAAATCCAATGTTCTAGTGAATTTGTGATAATGAAAATGCTACTGCCTTATCCAAGCTATGCTATTTTATTTTAAAATAAAATTAACAATTCTAAGCAGGTGCACATCCCAGGAGAACTAAGGGCGCCTGGGTTATTTATTTTTGCAATCACACCTTTGATTCACTGTTTCGGTATAAAACTTTGGACTGTACACAGACCTCAGAGCGTCCAAATGTACAAGGAAGCAAGCCTCAAAACGCTCCGGAAAAACCTCGAAGCTACTTTCCTATTAAACATGGACTCATCTTATGCGACCCACTTACATCTGAAGAGATCATTTCCCCCCAAACTGCTCAAAATTAAAAACATAGACATTGTCTTAGTTACTTTTTACTCGTTGCTGGGACGAATACCCGACACCAAAATGAAGGAAGGAAAGGTTTATTTAGCTTACAGTTGCTGGAGGCTTCAGTCCATATTCGGCTGGCCCAAGACTGAGTGGAACAGGGCAGAGGGCATCCAGTTCATGGCGGCAGAATAACCAACTCAACCAACTCACCGGAGCAGAGAGTAACAGCCCTTTAAAAAGTCTCTTTGTGCTCAGTCACTCTGACGTGGGCCCGTTGTGCCCTA
>PVKN010042372.1:0-10404 GCA_004027915.1 Capromys pilorides
TTTACGTTGATGGGCACAGACTGCTATCATTTCTAGAATATAAGGCCCTGATTTCTGGTAATTTCTCTGACAAATCTCTGCTAAGCATATTACATGTGATCTTCTGAGACAAGACACAACTAGAATTTATGCCCATCTGTTCTGTAATATTACTCTGGCAAGGTAGTGAGGTGGTTCATATGATACAGAAGAGTGTCCAGTGTATCTTGGATGCTCATCAAATCTTGTTCAATTGATTGATTCATTCTCTTGAGGCAGCCATCCATGCAATTTAAGACACACACCCCCAAAAATAATCACAGCTATCATGGAGCATGGAAGCAAGGACTGAAGTAAGCAGGCTAAAAAGACACAAAAAACAAGGATAACACTTGTTAAGCAATCCTATGAACGATGTCCTCAGGCTTCATTATTACCTGTGTTGTTTCTTCACACAAGTGAGCCTTGGAGGAGCTTCCCAGAGAAATTTTTTCAGTGGATGTATGGCTGGATTTCTGAAACTTGTACAGGTAGTTAATATGTACCCAGGTTATAAGTGTGTTCATGAATGTATGCAGATAGCCAGTCTTTTCACTAGTTAAATGGTGTAATTAGTTTTTATTTCATCTAATTTTCAAGTTACCTCTGCCACAAATGCAAACCCTCTGTCACTGCCAATGGTCAAATGTAGGCCATATCTAAGGATGATTTGTTACACCATGACCCTTCAAACTTTTTCTTCTCAGTACAGGTAAGGAATGGAAAGTCAAGGCCAATGGCACAGATGCTGAAGCTTGAGCTGGATGCAAGAGTATGGGTGCCAGGGACGTGGCTTGAGCTTGCAGAACAAATGGCAGGGGCGTGTCTGCCTTTGATATTCTAGGAATACTAGGTTGTTATCAATTGGATCACCAGAGGGGGCTTAGGCCTCTGGACCAGAGCATTTTGCATTATCAGTGGCAGGTTTCCAAACAGAGACAAGAAACAATTTGCTGTTCAAATCATTCTTGAAGGACAGTTTTGGCTAAAATAGCTTTTTCTAAGTGGACAATAGCATATCTAGTCTGTTGGACCTTATTCTTAGGACAACTACTTAAAATCTATAAATAGGATGTAACCAGAACCTGTTAGGGGATTGATTTTTTTCCCCAGTACATCATGACGAACCTGGACAATTAAGTCTCTCTCTAAGGGGAATTTGTCAACTTGATCATAAGGACAATCATTATTAGAGCTTAGGGGAAAATGGGGCAGCAGCGCTTAGTGACTGAATGCAAGCATTTGCAGAGATAAGCCACTGAATGCTCCTAGTGGCTGACAGTCAGGGTAAGCATCACTTTTTTTGACTCAAGGATTCACATTTTATAGAAATCAGCAGCTCAAAGAAATTGGAGAAGTTTCTTTCTTGTAACCAATTTCTGTCAGATATTGTAGCACAGCTTTTGTGTCTTTCCACATCAGAACTGTCATTAAAAAGAAGGGATTTTTCAAAGAAGAAACACATCTTTTAACCTCAGGAAACTAAGTCCTCATAAGTTATGGAGAGGGCCTGGCTCACAGGAGCCAACTGAAGACAAAAATATTCTTTTTAGGTCCAGAAGGTACACCAACATGCAATGACTGGCAGAAGATTGAGGTAACATGTGGATGTTACTAGTAGCTAAGAGATCTTGAACTGTATTTACAAGCAGAAGAGTTGTTCTTTGATGAAGTTGACTTGGAATAGAGCTCAAACACTATAGAAGTATGACTGATAGTAAACCCGGGAGTGTGAGTCTTTCTCCAAACTGCTGCAAACAAGTCTCTCAAAATTTCAGACTTAGGATTATTAACATTTCAGGCTGATGTAGACTCTGTTTATCCTCCCAAGGTATAGACAGAGTCACTTTCAAGTCCAGGACAGTGAACTCGAATGTGAGGAATGCTTGTCATGTCCAAGGAGAGATATAGGACAATGAAGCATATACAGGAAAAATTCATGTTTAATGAAGTCTTCATCTATGTGCGAGGATATGCTTTGGCAGAATTTCTTTTCAGTGGGGGCTTCAGTGAGTTGCTTCAGTAACTTTAGACATGTTTATTTGCTTCTTACTTCACTCTTTGACACCTGACAGCAGAGCAATGCAGTAGTGATGTAATGCTTCAAAACCCTCTGTCATATGATTTTCCCAGTTTGGGTGTGCTCAGGGGAACTGTGTTCTTCCAAGTGTCAGCATTACCCATAGCGCTAGAGACTTTTGACTTTAACCAGGCTTAGCCTCTATCTAAACGGAATGGAATTCTTCAGAATTAAACAGTGAGAAGGAATTGCTAATAGTCCTCCCATGTTGGCAGGTGGGAATACAGGTGTGGAGCCAAGTTGGGAGAGTTTTTAATGCTTCATGCCCATTGAGTTCAGTGAATTGATTGGGAGAACAGGATGTTGTGGTGCAGGAGACATCACTGGAGATGGTGGTGTCTCAGGTGGCTGAGCAGCATGGGGTTGTTGAATGCAAGGAGGAAACAGGTTGGACTTGGGGACTTTGGGCAGAACAGGGTGAAACTTTACTGGCTTGGGCTGAAAATGAGAGGCTCTCTCATGGCATTGGGGGTTTGTTTTGACAACTAGCATGTCATTCTTGTTGTGTAGGACACAGGCAAAGAACCAAGATGGGAGAGGTCTTAACCTCACTTTTGGTGCCTTTGAGGATCCCTTGACTGTGTTGTGTCTAGGCAGTGCAACCTTTGGAAAAGCCATGCAGCTCATTCATCCTTGGCTGACAGAGCAACTTTCCTTAGGCAAAAGGTGGAATTCACAAAGAATTTTTGGCAGTCATCTCAGGTTGGTTTTAGATCATGCCATCTGTTCAGGATAGGTGTGTCTTGGAGTGGGCCTCTGTGGCCACAGGCAGGCAATGGCTACATGGAAGCAGCTTAATTGACTGGAAGTAGATAAGCTCTGCATGAGATGTGAAGCTATAGTGGCAGCAACTGAAGTGGTGGCTGAAGAGGGAGCCAAGTTTGAATTCTCAGGAATAATGAGCCTCTTTGCCATTTATTTTCTTTAAAATGCAAAGAACAATTTGGTTTCATTTTTAATGACATAAAAGCCACTTTTTCTGCATTTAAGGATGTGGATTTAACTTAATTAGTTCTGATTTTATCTCCCTATGGTGTATATTGTGTATCTTTGAATGGAAGCACAACAGACACAGTTTGAGCACCCCTGAGGGAGAGGCCATTCAGATGCCCTTGTGATCACACCTCTTATGGGAACTTAGGTGGGAATTCCGTAAGGTGGATATGAGGCTTCTGTTATGCCATTTATTGATCAGCATGAAACCACAGGTAAGAATCACTCACTACAACCAGTGCTTCCCAGTCTTGGTGCACAAACAGAGAAGCCTATTGCTTATATCATCTGTTCCAGTCAAAAATTCATTCAACAGGCACTCAGAGTTAAACATTCCAACTCTTGACCCTTGAGAGTGGTCTTAGCTAACAACAGGTGATCAAGTTCTTTTTCTCCTCAAACTGAGCTGGACTGACAGACTGACTAGGATCTACACGGAGTCAGGGAGGAAGAAGGTAGAGAAGTATAGAAATGGAGAGGCTGATTGTGTCTTCCTGACTTTGGGGTCCAATGAGAACATTGAGTCGTGAGTCAGGTATCCTCCTCCACATCTCCACAAGGATTTGAGAAATTTTGAGCTAATATCTTTCCTTTAGGACCTGGAGAGATCCTCATTTCTTCTGAGGAGGCTACAGCAGGTGACCAAAGAGGTCAGCATAGTTCATCTTCCTGGCTGATATACCAGGTACAATAGCAAGCAGAAACACCAACATGATACCCAGAATTTGGATGCAGATTTGTTCACATCAACAAACATTGATTGAGATCGTTCACAGAATATCAGGTTTTGATCTCTGGTGGTCTTGGGTTGATATAAGATAAGCAATCAGAAAGTAAAGAGGCAGAATTGTTTGTCACTTGGGGATTGATTTATACAGTATAAATCACAGTGAGCAACTATGTATTGCAGTTATGAACCATTTCTAACAAGGAGAGCAACCAGATCTGGAACAGGAACTATTATGTGAGCAACTAGAAACTGAAGTATATTGGCTGGATGGAGGGGAGGGATGTTTACAATAGCAAAGAAACTATAAAAGAAGCAGAGCAGAACAGTTATGCCAATTGCATCAGGAACAGGAACAAGATTGATACACAATACCAGCAGGGCCAACCAGTCACACAGTCCTCCATCAAGTGAAGAACAATCTGCATTTAGTGAGCATCAACAAAAGGAACCTGAGAAAAGGTACAGAAAAGGAAAAGCAGCTATGTTATTTTGACATGGGTACTGAGTTCTCTGGGAGCAACCCACCGCATCTGTGTCTTTAGGAAATTGCAAGATGGAAGGCAGAACAAGGAATCAGCACCACCTGTGCCTGATTTTCTTTACATTTTTCAGGGGAGAAGTTTATTGCTTTGATTCAATAAGACTCACTCAAGTTACACAACATTTTATGTGGGAAAGCACTCAGGCTGTTTGAAAGCTCAGGTGCATCTAAGAACACCCGAGGATGTGAGCTCACTTGTCTAGCACACGTGCACTGTGAGATACCATTATGCAACCATAGCTTAGCACAGGTAAACACACATGCACGGCTTTGGACATTATGCAAGAAAGCAAACAAAACAACCTATACACGAATCACACAATAAAGATTAGGGCTTGCGCTGTACTCTTGCACTCTTGGAATCTTGCACTCTGCTCTGCTCTATGCTGCCTGCTGCTGTTGCTTATGTCTTGCACATCCTGCGTTCTTTGACCTTGGGACTCCACCCTTGAAAATCTCCATTCCGTCTCCCCAAGTGGGCCAACACTTTTAATTATCTGGAGGGTTTTTGTTATTATTTTTTGTATTCCCTGTACATAGTTTAACATTTAAATGAGAGGTTGGGGATGGTGTTGCAGACCTATAATGCCAGCCCACAGTAGGTTGAGGCAGGGGGATTGCTATAAATTTGATGCTACCCTGGCTACAAAGTGTATTCAAATCAAGCCTGAACTGCATAATGAAATCCATCTCAAAATGGACAAAAACTGTGTAACACTCTTATTTACAGATTTAAAGTCTCAGGCATAGTGGGCAACAAGGGAATAACCTGATAATCACCACTGTGAATTTGGAAACGTACAGTGATCCTGGGGTCCTGGCACAGGGACAGCCTTCCCTGGGAGCACAAAATGTGTTGGAGCAGGTGAACCAGAGTGTATTTTTATTTTTATTTTTTAAAGATAGTATAAATTAAACAGAAAAACATTACAAGTGATACAGAATTTCACTTAACAAAGTAATATACTTTCATAGTATTTATTGTAATAAATAGTGCCATCTACAAGCCAGTTATTCATATATCCAAATATATGAATGTAAAATTGAAGGTTAAAAAAAAGAAACAAATGTATAAGAAATCAAGAAGAGAAAAAGCACAATTGAAAAAAAGAGACAAAACAAAGTATTATCTTCTCCTTTCCATAGGTCAGCAGAAATGCACAGTACAGTTGTCTCAACAATCCTGCTTACCTACACAAATGATCTTTTTCTCTAACTCCTTCTCCTGTACTTCTCCAAAACTCAGCATGAGGTGACTGATATGGAGACATACAAGAGCTACAGGTGGGCAACAAGAGCTAGATGGAGGAAGACTGCACTAGAGAAAGGATAAATAAACTAGAAACAGCATAGTGACAGGAAGAGCAAGGTTGATAAAAGAGGAGAAAGAGTTAGAAAAGGCAAGGGCAACTACAATCCAGCTGAAGGGCTAGGAGTGGCTCCCAGTGTCAGAGTAAGGTTGAGGGAAACATAGACAAAGTGAGAGAGACTGAGATGGGCTCAGGAAGCTCAAAGTGGACTGAAGAAACTAGAGCCAGGTTGAGCTACCTAGAAACAAGATAAGGAAATAGAGGCAGGTTTAGGAACAAGCTAAGAATCACTCAGTCTGAGAGGCAGAAGGGACAGCCGTGCGAGATATCAAAGCCAGACCTCCCTACATGTTCCTCTGCATGGATCACTTTCTCTTCCTGTTCATCCTGACCTGAGCCACATTCAGTGCCCAGGCCTCATGGTCCTGCCAGGGACTCTTCTCTGATTCCTCTTCTTTCTCCTCTGTGTGAGCCTCACTCCTATCCAGCCCCCAATGCTGTCTGCTCCTAGAATCACCAAGCATCACGGTGGGAAATCTCCCACAGCAGAGGGTGCAGCCTCTTCCTGAGGGACACACTGCGGTTAGGGGCTCAGAGCTGTGTGCCACAACCCACTTTGTAACCCTCTGTTCTCCCCTGGATGTACTAACAGTAGGGACAGGGAGGGTGAAGGCAAAGGGAGTGAACAGGGCAAGGGATTTCCTAATCAGAAACACCCAATGGGAAAAATTCAAGGATAGAATGACTGAAAGGGATAGAAACAATCAAAGAGGAGAGATGAGTTCAGAAAATACAGGGAGAAAGGATGCAAAATAGAGACATGGGGAAAGGAGAAACAGAAACAAGGTAGGAGATGCAGTGAGAGAGAGGGTAAGAAAGCAAGGGAGGGCAGTTGCCTATGCACAAATTCACAGAGGGACTCACAGAGACACATTCTGAAAGCAAGAGAGTGGAGGAAGACATGATGAAAGAAGAGAGATCAGAAAGAGAAGAGGAAAGCAAGCCATAGTGGCCCATAGAAGGGAACCAAGAAAGAAGCAGGACTTGAGGACAGACCATTGCAGAAGGGAGAACAAAATACCACAGGAACACAGAGAATCAAGGCAGACAAATACAGAGATAGAGACTTAGAGCAGCTACCTAGCAACACAAAGACACAGTATTCCTGGAGACACAGAGAGGAGTCACAAAAAACAATGGGCAGATGCAGGACAAAGAGGTTTTCTCTAGAGTGAAACCCAGAGTAGTAAGAAGATGCCCTGAGGCTGGAGCCTCAGGGCTTAGCTCCTTCTGTGTGCCAGCTGGCAGGTCACCTCCATCTCCACATCTGAGAAATCCTACCTGTTCTTTGGCACTCACTGCAGGTCCCTCCCTGCAAGCACGGCCTTTGGCTAATGTGAGGTGAGGGAGACTTCTGAGGAGCTGTGCCCTGACCTCTCTCTTTTACCTGGGCCTCTGAGGAGGAAACTGGGAGAGAGAAGCCTGAAGGACGTGGGCTGTTGGGAGCAGGAGCTGAAGACAATGGGGCAGAGGTCCCAGGGGAGAGGCAGAGGTGTGTATAGATGACCATCTGCCCACTCCCTCCCTGACCCGTGATTGAACTACATTCTCAGCCCTTAGTTTTGTTTTGTTTTGTTCTTAAAACAGGGTGTTACAGTGAGGGTTCAGAAGGGAAAGGATTTAATACAGGAGGGGTTTTGGGATGCTTCTCTAGGGAGACACTCCAGGAGAGAAGAAGCTGGGCTGATGAATTGGGCTACATAAGAGGTTGTTTTCTTTCTTCGAGGAGCATAAACTCAGTCTTGACAGTTCAAGAGAGCCCTGGGGTGATTTAAGAAGGGAAGTACATGCCAAGATGTGTGTTACAGAGGTGTTCCTCAGGCTTCTGTCTTAAGAATGGACTGGGGACCCAGTCTGGTGTCTGGGAGGGCAGTGGACCACTTGACCCTGCCTTTCCTACTCACTGCTCAGTCACCAAGATTTGTACCCTGTGGTCCTAGACTATTGATTTGACCACTGAGATGAGGACTTTGAGACCTTCCTGGTCTGAAATATGAAGCAAATCAAGAGGGTTGGGCACAGCCACTGGGTCCCCTGCCCCTCATCACAGTTCTTTCAACTCAATCCTATCTTGCAATTCAGAAGCTCGCAGAACACTTCTGCAGTGCGCAGCTCCTTACTGGGTTCTGGAAGAACAGTGCCACCCAAGGCAGTGTCAGATCTGTTTCCTTGGAGTTCACAGTCCAGTGGGTACACAGATTCCTTGTCAGGTCAGAGGTGTAACAAAATTAACAGTCATTCAACACACGTTCACTGAACTCACTGCTCCATCCCAGGCTTTCTGGGGCACATTGAAGATAAAAAGACACCCACAAACCTGGGACCACCTTCCTAGATGTTCAGAATTGCATTGTTGTGAATATATTCCTCTATATTTTATGGGGAAAATTTATGACTTCTGTTGATAAGACATGTAGCAGAGGGATCCTTTGATTATAGAATATGCAAGCATATATTATTTTTCAATAACCTCTCAAATATTCTCTTCCTCGTGAACTCAAGCACACATGGCCTCCTCAGCACCCTCATATATTTCAGGCTGTGCCACTGGTGATCTCAATTGAGAAAAAGGATCTCAATCTCATTACATAAAACAGGAAAGATTGCAGTTTAGGGACTTCTGTTTTTTCGTGCTAGGCCTTTTTATAGTGCAGAGTCCAGCAGATGTCAGCAATGAGCCACTTAGTGTTTCATTATTTTTTCAGTACAAAATAGAAAAAAAAAAAGCGATACAAAATAAAGTAATAATTCAACAATGGCTGTTGTATTACATATTATCTTCAAATTAGTTATTTAGGTTACCAGATATAAACCTGCAACAGTGGTTTTGTAAAAACTTGTATGAAATTTAAAACAAGAAATCTATGAAAAAAAATTAAGCGTTAACTGCTCCTTTCAATATACCAGCAGAAATCAGCAGTAAGCTACCCAAACTATCCTGCATAAATAAACTAATATAGAGACTGTATTGGCAAGTGAAATAAATCAGATCCACATGTGCAAACAGTGTAGTGTATCATTAGTGTGAGAACCTAAAAGAGTAAATAAAATCTGAAAATTAAAATAGATACTGTGGAAGGAAAAGAATCAGCTCAGTGGGAAGAAAAAACTGCGTTGTTTTGTGATGTTATCCTTCAATTCTCTGTTTCCATAATTAATGTTTAAATTAATCAGAAAATAACTTAAGCATGTTTTCACTTTTTATCATTTTTATGACAGGGCTAATCCTAGGCTGAGGTTAAGAAAAGGTGTTTTGAATAGATTATGTGTTACTATATTAGTGTAACACATTTCAGTTTGATTCATTGTTTGGCTGATCCATTCTTCCCATAGTAAGAATTTCTCTTTCAAACGCATGGTGCATTGTTATCCATTCAGCTGCAACCTCTTAACTTTCATGGACCTCAACAAATACTTTGTAGACTCATGCTTTCTGTAATACTTGTCTCGAATTCTGGCATTGTTGTCTAAAAATAGGCAGAATTTGTTTGACATATAATTTATGTAAAACAAAACGCACAAAACTTCAAATGGCCCAAGGAATTGTGACAGATGTATACACTTGGCAATGATGCAAGTTAAGATACACAATATTCTATCATCATAGGACTTTTCTTTCTGCTCCATTCAGTGATGCTTTCACTAAGACTGAGAGATGCCACCACTACTGTTTGACTTGTAGCCTTACCAGATAAATTTTTCAATGCTTGAGCTCTGTATAAAAGGAATTCTAAGAGTGTGCAGCTTAATTTTGCATTCTTTTATTAATATTAGGTATTTGTCAGTTGTAGTCCATTCCTCTTGTATCATATTCTTTTTTTTTTTGGAAAATAATACTTATTTCATCTCCTTGATAGATATTTAGTTGGTTTTCTAATTACTATCAGAGAATTGCATTGTTGTGAATATCTTCCTGTATATCTTACAGGGAAAATTTAAGATTTCTGGTGATAAGACGTGTAGCGGACAGATCCTTTGATTATAGAATATTCAAGTATATCTTATTTTTCAATAATGCCTAATATATTCTCATCTGAGCAGCTTCCAGCACATGTGGCCACCTCAGTATCCTCATATATTTCAAGCTCTTCCTCCCGGTGAACTTCAGTGGCTGCTCTTTGCCTGGAGAGCTCTGGGCTGACACATCCTGGCTCTTGCTGTCCTCTCCCATGAGCTTTTCCCTGCCTCAATAACTGTGGTGAAAGGTGCAGCAAGGAGAACCTCATGTAAATCCACATCCACAGAACAAACTCAGAACACCGTTGCTCTTGCTGGCCAATAGCTGTTTTCCTGAATTGTCACTTAAGAGGATGGTCATAAAATCAGTGAAATCTCAAAAGCAGTGAGCAGAGCTACATAGAATCTAAGATAAAAATGCTCTCACCAGGGGGTGAAATCCACCTTTGAGGCCAGAAAAGGAGTGAGCAACACCAGAGCAACCACTAGTCCTTAGGAGCCACAGGGTGAGAATAACAATGGTTCTGGCCAGTCCTAGTGGTGCCTGCCTGTTACCCAGCACTCTGAGAGGCTGAGGCAAGAAGGTCCAAAGTTGGAACCCAGCCAGGGCAACTTAATGCTCTGGGGAGCCTGTGTCTCAAAATAAGAATAAAAGACTGAGGATGTAGTTCAGGGCATCTGGGGTTTAATCTCCTATACCACACTGCACCCCTCC
>PVKN010042373.1:0-10404 GCA_004027915.1 Capromys pilorides
TTTTTTTTTTTTTTTTTTTTTTTAAATATTGGAGAAATTTTATGATGCAAGAACTGTTGTTTTGTCTGGAGGCAGGATCTTGTTATGTAGTGCAGGCTGGTATTAAACTGACTATAATCCTTCTGCCTCAGCCTCCTTAGTTCTGTTATTACAAGCATGTGCCAACATGCCCAGCTCTTTTATTTTCAAATTGTGTTGGTAAAAATAATTTCTCTTCATTGGTAGTTCTCATATTTTCTATTGTAATTGTTTTAAACACACTAAATCTGATCTTTTTAAAGATCAGTCATTTGAGCATTGGCTATTACCTGTCTTCCTTTCCATTCATTCATTCATTTATGTGTATTTGGTACAGGGTCTTATACACTGTGAAGCTCAGACTTGTAATGATCCTTCTGCTTTCAGCTTTCCCAGTGCTGGGATTACAGGCCTGCACCACTATGCCCAGTCTTGGTGGCTAGCTCAGCATGCCAGGGGTGGGGGTGGCGGTGGGGGGATGGGGTGAGTTGAGGGGTTAGGGGGTTGGGGCTGCATGGCATGTGGTGCTGGGGCTTAAACCTCGGTTCCTGTGCTTGCCTAAGCAGTCCCTAACTTAGTCTGCTGAGCTATCTCGCCCACCCTTTTCCACCTCTTTAAACTAGTTATTTTGGTGGCTGGGGAGCTAGCTCCGTGGCACAAGTGCCTGCCTCGCAAATGTAAGGTCATGAGTTCAAACCCAGATCCTGCAAAAAATAAATAAGTAAACAAACAAAGTAGTTATTTCTCCAAAAGTTGACTTACAAATTGTTAAGAGAAGAATATGGCACTGTGGAAGCTGGCACTCTAGGTCAAACATATTCATGTCAAAAATTGTTTGTTTCTCAGGAGGGATGAGGAAGGTGTGCAAATGACAGCCCAACAGGTGTTTGAAGAGTTCATTTGCCAGCGTCTTATGCAAGGATACCAAATCATAGTGCAACCCAAGGCCCAGAAACCCAACCCGGCTGTCCCACCCCCACTGAGCAGCAGCCCACTCTATAGCCGAGGTGAGTATTTCTCTTTATGGTCTTTCATTTCCACTAAATTTGAGTAGGTTTTAAGAGATAGTAGAGAGTAGATAAATTTAGGAGTGATCCTTTTCAACATAAAAAAAATTCTTTTTTACTTTATGTGATGTATAAGGTACAAATTTATCTTAAACATTCTCTTTAACTTACAACTCTTCTTTTAAGAGAGAGGATATGATCAAGTTCAGGAATGGTAGACCCTAACTTGGACAATGCCTAGGAATAGCTGTTACTGAATCATCCAAGTATTTTGAATATTCTAAATCTAGAAATGAATATTAATAGTTATTTCTAGATTATCTGTTATACAGCAGGTTCTCAGATGCTACTTTACCCTGAATTTTATACTTTTTTCTTTTTTTCTTTTTTGAGACAGGTTCTCCTGTAGTGCAGGCTGGTCTTGAATTCTTTATGTAGTGCAGGCTGGTCTTGACCTCATAGAGATCCTCCTGCTGCGGCTTCCTGAGTGCTGGGATTACCACCATACCCGACATTACATTTCTTTTTTAAAATCTTATCCTGGTTTCGTCGTCTTTTTCCTTCATCTATTACTGAAGCTTGGTGACTGGCTTACTTAAGGCAGTAATGGCTCATCTGTGATGGTAGAAGCTAATAAGTAACAAAAAACTGGTGGTTGACACTAATTGAATAAAAGCCAGGCTGGGTGGAGGTCTTCTAAAATAAGTGTAACAAAGAGAATTAAATGTGGGTGCTTAGAATCATAAAACATTAATCACTTCCTAGAATAATCAATAAGCTGTCTTAGGCTTTTGCTTCCTCCCTGTTGCTAATGAGACTGCCACTCCCTTTAATACTCAGTGCAAAACCTCAGATCACCTTGGACTCTGTTACTGCTTCTTTGGTCAGAGAATCAAAGAAGTGAAGACCTATTAGGAGGAGTTTAGTGGTCTTCTGGGCTGGGCTTGTTGTTTACAGGTGAAGCTTTGGCCTTCCTGTGTATTTTCTTTGAAATCTTGAGATCTTTGTTCATTTTCCAGACCCTTTTTTCTTTTTCTTTTTCTTTCTTTTTTTTTTTTTTTTTTGCGGTATTGGGGATTGAACTCAGCACCCTGCACTTGCCAGGCAGGTGCTTATTCTATTAGCTATCTCTTTGGCCCCAGACCCTATTGATTATTAACCTTTTCAGTGCCAAGACTATTTCAGATTTTATTTATTTATTTATTTGCATGTTTGTTTATTTTTTGCTAGGGATAAAATCTTGGACCTTATTATGGCATCCTAGATAGGCACTTTACCCCTGAGCTACATTTCCACAGGCATGTCCCTCATATCTCTTTTCCCCTTTTAGAGTTATTTTGAGATAGTGTTGCTGAGTTGCCCAGACTGATCTTGAACTTGCGATCCTAATTCCTCTGCCTTCTGAGCAGCTGGTGTTATAGGCATGTATCTCAGTGCTTAGTTCATCCACAGTGGAAACCACAGGGCCTGGACTATGACAGCATGGATCAGTGAATATCCATTCATTAGTTCTGCAGTGTCCTTTGAAGTTTCTACTCAGAGAGGGTATTTGTAGTCCAATTGGGGAAAATAACACCAATGAAACTATAAAAAATTACATGTTGTCCTATAGTCCCTGTTGCAAATTGAAGCCCAAACGGGGGAACTTAGCAACTTAGATGTTGTCTAATACAAAACAAAACAAGTAAGATAAAATAAAAAAGGCTGAGGGTATTGCTCAGATGCAAAAGCCCTGGGTTCAGTCCTCAGTAACACCAGAAAAACCCCTTCATGTCATGATAAATATTGTGAGAGAAAAGTCAAGGATGAGATTCAGTCAGGTCTGGAGGGTCAGGCACGGCTTCTTTGAGGAGGTGATACTTGAGTTTAGGTAGCCTAAGCTGTCATCAAACTCATGGCAATCCTGCTTCAGCCTCTTGAATGCTGGGATGACTGGCATCAAATCTGCCAACTTCCAGACTTATTTTTTAAGCCAAAAATAACTTTCCTCTATGAAATGGCCTCCCCCTAAATGATGTCTCTTCTATTTTTCCTTTTCTATATCTGTATGGGAGAGATACATTTTTCTGTTGTAGAAATGAGCCTCAAGTAGATGGAAGTTTTTATTGTTTTCTCTGTTAGGCCTTGTGTCTCGAAACCGCCCTGAGGAAGAGGACCAGTATTGGCTGAGTATGGGCAGAACTTTCCACAAAGTGACTCTGAAGGACAAAATGATCACAGTGACGCGGTACCTTCCCAAGTAAATCCTTTGATAATTAAGGTCTTCAACTACCATCTTGAATTGTATCTGCAAACTCAATTATGTGTAGAGTACAAAGTTTAAACCAAGGAAGTTGAGTTGTTGGTTTTCCTTTGGAGTATTTGTTTTAAGAATATTCAGAGGTTATTTTAGGATTATAACTTATCTATTCCCAAAAGCAATTTAATTTAGCTAATGATGTTTAGTGTGATTCATATGAAGCCAATTAAAATTAAAAATATGAGCAGAAAAGAATGAAAAAGTTTAAGAAGTTAGAAGTTTCTGTTTCAGTCCTCTGGGACCATACTTGAGGGTAAAATACCAAGGATAGTACTTTACGAGTGCTTTGAGACAGTAAAGAAAGAGAAAAAATGTGTGTGTGTGTGTGTGTGTGTGTGTGTGTGTGTATTGTGTATTCTCTTTTGAACATGTAGATATGCTCTGTATTTTTCAGATACCCATATGAATCTGCTCAGATCCATTATACCTACAGTCTCTGCCCTTCCCATTCAGACTCAGAGTTTGTCTCCTGTTGGGTAGAATTCTCCCATGAACGGCTGGAAGAATACAAGTGGAATTACTTAGACCAGTATATTTGTTCTGCAGGTTCTGAGGATTTCAGGTCAGAATGAAGACTTTGGCTTTTTGTTATTGCTGCCTTGGATATATGGGTATTTTAGTACTTCTGTCCTTTTTCCCAAAGCCAACATATCTGTTTTATCTTCCAGGAAAAAAAAGAGAACAAAGCACATCTTTATGGATTAAAAATAATGATGGGATGGATAATAGCGGTGGTTCCATAGTAATATGAACACATAGTGCCTCTTGAAATTAGTTAAAGTGGTACATTTTGTTATAGGTTTTTTACTTAATTGAAAAAAAAAAATCTCAGTGATGATATGTCCGTTGGTACAAATGTTAGTGCTGATCATGTTCTTATCATTTTCTTGTCTACCTGGCTAGCATCTCTGTGGTGTCTCTTGGAGTCACTATGTAGTTTAGGCCAACTTTGAACTTACTATGTAGCCCAGACTGGTCTTGAACTCATGGCTGTCCTCCTGCCTCAGCTTCTTGAGTGTTGGCACTATAGGTGTGCACCACCATGGTGTCTCATTTTGAATTTTTGCCTTTTATGTATGATTTATTATAATTGTGATGGTGTCTAGCCACCACTTCACTGGACTTGGATACATACAAGCATCTTGACATCCTGGGATTAAAGCAAAAGTGACTTCTACTGTCTTGCAAGCTTTTTTTTTTTAAAACAAAACCATGAGTTGTAGCATCAGATGAACATGTACTGCTAGGAGATAGACCCTCATACACCAACTCCAGAGAGAATTTGCTGAGAGTACTCTGATCATGTTTTTCTCATTGGCTTTCTGCAGCTTAATTGAGTCCCTAAAGTTCTGGAGGACTCGCTTCCTGCTGCTGCCAGCCTGTGTCACTGCCACTAAGCGCATCACAGAAGGGGAGGCCCACTGCGACATCTATGGGGACAGACCCCGTGCAGACGAGGATGAGTGGCAGCTCTTGGATGGCTTTATCCGTTTTGTAGAGGGCTTGAACAGGATCCGCAGGCGGCATCGTTCAGATCGCATGATGCGGGTATGGACTCCTAGAGCGTCTGGTGCTTCTTGAAGACTGTGCTCGGTTGAGATGCAGAATCTTCCTTTTCCTCTCTGAGGATCCTCTCATCAGTTTGTTTACCCCACAACTGCTCAAAATTTGTCTTAAATCCCAAACAGTGCATTCTTGTCTGCTTGGAGATGAAGGAGGGAGGGTCAGGTACAGAGAGTGACTAGGAGGTCACCATGGCTTTTACCCCACTCTAGCTGAGGACACAGCCTTTTTGTGTTTCCCTAAGCAGGGCCAAGGGTTGAGCACAGTTGCTTGTGATGTGTTGAGTTGCGGAGTAAAAACTCTCAGGAGGCCAATAGCTGCAATCTCTCCTTGCTCATGTCACTTGTAGAGTTTCCAGTACTATTGTCCTTTATCTCAGTCACATACTACTATGTGGGAAGTGGAAGTTGTGGGGGTTATGGGATGTCTGAGGCCACCCAGCTAATAAAGGGCAAATCTAGGACTCAGAATTGTTTTGTTAAAATTAACATGCAGTATACATGACCTATGTTTGTGTGTATGTATGTAAGCATGTTCATATGTACATGTAGACAAGTATCTAAATTTTAAAAAATTTAAATTAGATACCTGACAAGTATCTAAATTTTAATAAATGTATAGATTTATTCAACCACTACTATAGTCAGGGTACAGAATAGAAATTACTCCTCAAAGAAACTTCACCTCAAGCAGAGCACCATCATTTTACCTTTAGCAATCATATGCTTCACCATTTCTATCCTTCAGCAACCACTGCCCATCATAATACGTTTTTCTTTCGCAACAGTCATATAAGTGAAATCATATAATATGATACTGTTTAAGGCTGCTGCTTCCCCACAGAATTATGCTTTGGAATTCATCCAAGTTTTTTTTTTTTTTGGTGGGACCAGGGTTCAAACTCATGACCTTGCACTTGCCCGGCAGGCACTAGTGCCACGGAGCTATCTCCCTGGCCCCCCATCCAAGTTGTTTTATGTATCAGTAGTTAATTATTTTTAGTTGCCCGATAGTATTCTGTTATCAGTCTATTTTTATTTTTTATTTTTTTTGTTTTTACTCTCAAGTTCAGTATTCTTCCATGCCAGCTGCTTTTTGTACACAGCAGCACTTAGGATTGCGAACACTTCTGAGAGAACTTACACAGAAAGAGCTTTGATTTTGAAATGAGACAACTGGAATGTACATTCCAGCTGCCATGGGATTTGGAGTAAATTGCTTAAACTCTCTGAGCCTCAGTTTCTTCTGCACTACATTCAGAACCTGTGTTCCCTGACTGAGTTAACAGGATTTCCAAGATGAAGATGCAACAGCCTGGGCCCAAGTTTGAGTGGTGTGCATTGAGAGAGCTAGGTTGGGCTAATGGCTTCATTTCCTCTCTTCTCTGGTGTAGAAAGGGACTGTTATGAAAGGCTTGCAGATGACTGGGCCCATCTCCACACACACCCTGGAATCGGCAGGCCCCCCGGTTGGGAAGAAGGGGACCTCAGCTCTGTCTGCCTTGCTGGAGATGGAGGCAAACCAGAAGTAAGTGCCTGTTTGAGAGGGCAGAATTTCAACCCTGTAGTTCTTGAGGGCTTTCAGTGTCTGACTCCTGTGAGCAGTGTGAAATATAGTTTCCATCTGCAAGGATCTTGTAATTAAGAAGATGTTTATTTACATGGAAAGAAATCCAGGAGCTGAGTATGGTCCTGCACATCTGTAATCTCAGCACTCTGGGAGGCTAAAGGGGGGTAGGGGGGGTGATTAAATGTTTGAGTCCAGCCTGGACAACTTGGTGATTTGGCAAGACTATGTCTCAAAATAGAAAAAAAAGTTCACTAAAAGGGCTTTAATCCCTAGTATTAGGGGATGGGAGAAGAGGAAGAACAAAAAAGAAAAACAAAGACAGCCTAATAACCAACAAAATGTAGAATAACATGAAATAGGTCAACAAGGCTACAATTACAAACTTGTACAAACCTGTCTTACTTTTCTCATTGCTAAGATAACATACCCAGCATCCTACTTTAAAGGAAGAAAGATTTATTGCAGCTTACAGTTTATAAAGGTTTTAGTCTGCAGTCAGCTGCTTTAAGATGGGTGGCATGGTAGAGGGAGCACTGCAAGGGAGAAATAGTTCATTTCAGAGCAGGGAAGGCGGAAAGCAACAGAAGCAGCTGCAGCAGCAAAGCCTGCCTTTGTGTTTCATCGAGGTTTCCTGATCACACTCACACCCAGGGAGAGGCACCCTTAGTCCAAGCATCACATCCTTATTCCAGCATCTCACATTCTAGATGGAGCCCCCTCCAAAGAGCCCTACCTATGACCACATGAGGCTTTGAGGGGAAATCTCGTTGCAAGCTATAAGGGCTTTAGGGGAGACTAGAAGTTTGTCTCTTTACTGTGAGATTCTGGGCTACACCCAGCAAGAATCTGCGTACGTTAGACTTTCAGAAAGCAACATGAACAAGAGAAAGAGCATGAGGTATGGTGGGAGGTGCAGTTGGAAACACTGGGAAGCTGGATGCCAGACCATCCTTACACAATCTCATAGCAGGAGATTGAAAAAAAATTGTTTTAATGGAAAATTTCATACAGATGAGAAAAAGTAGACAGACTAGTAGTCCTCTTTACCCATCAACTCAATCTTGTTTTATTTACATTCCACTCATGTTCTCTTTCCTTGTATTTTCTCAAATTCCAGATATTATAACCCTTCATTTGTATATTTTAGCATGTATGTCTGAACAGCGTCTTCTTTGGATGGGATGGGGGACAGGGTCTTGCTTTGGAGTGTAGGCTAACCTTGAACTCACTGTGTAGCCCAGGCTAACCTCATTCCCAGCGATGCTTCTGCTTTAGCTCCTGAGTGCTGGGATTATAGATGTGTGCCACTATGCTGAGCTTTTTGTTGTTTTGAGACAGTGTCCTTCTATGGAGTCCAGGTTGGCCTCAAACTTGAAACAGTCCCCCTGCCTCTCTGCCTTCTGAATGCTTGTTGCTCCCTCCCTTATTAACAACAGCAAAAAAACCCCAAAAAACCAAAAACATCAAAGTGTATTATAGTTCACCTAAAAATTACAGGAAATTTTTAATTTGAAGTTGGGAGAATGATTTTTTTTTTTTTTTCCCAAAGATGAGCCCTATGTGTAGGAAGGCTTGGTGGGTAGGTGCAAGGACAGATGAGGATGAAGATTGATAGAAAGGAAGAGATGCAATGAATAGCATGAACACAGGATATCTAAGGGAGAGCAGATAAGAGAAAAAGCAGGGGCTGGTTGGGCTCATTACCGAGGGCACTGTGCCGTCTCCCCAGGTATCTTTATTGGACCCAGGAAAGACCCCAGAGCTCTACCTGCCAGGTTCTCTATGGAACAAATGGTAGACTTCTCCCATTGGAAAAGAGAATAAGGAACATATGTTGCTGGGAGGAGTGTGAAGCTGAGGGTGAAGGGATCTTATTTTAATTGTGGTGAGTCATCCATTCAGTATGCACCAATCAGCCTCTTTCTGCTCAGGCTAGAAGAAGGCTTCAGTAAATAAATTGCAAAGATAGGAGAGATGAGAGAAGTTTATACTTGAAAAAACAATTAAGGCATGTGACTTAACTGAAACAAAAGGACCTTAGTAGAATCTTGTTTGGACAAACAAAATGTAAATTTCATTTTCCTTTGAGACATTGGAGGAGATATATGATACAAAAATTTTCCGTGCACTAAAGTACATACATACATACATGCATAAACTGTGATTTTAAACCCCCCCCCTGCACTTTTTTGGCACCAAGAATTGGACTCAGGAGCTTGTACTTGCCAAGCAGGTACTGTGCCACTAAGATATGTCCCCAACCCTGAAAATTTTTCTTTTAGTGCTATTGCGATGTTAATGGGTAAAGTAGTATCATGTGCTTTGCTTTAAAATGATTGGTGAGAGTAGTGAGAGTAGATAAGGGCTAATGATGAAACAAGATTGTAAGTACATAATTTTAACAGCTGGGTATGTATGGTTTCTTATTCTATTTTTATATATGTTTGAATTTTTATAATTAAAAATTTTAGGTGGCATCCATCTGTAATCCTAGTGCTTAGGAAGCTGAGGCATGAAAATCACAGATTTGAGGCAGTCTGAAATATAATGGTTCCCTGTCTCAAAAAAAAAAAAAAATTATTAGAGAAACAGGTTCATATAGAAACAAATTTTTAATCCTGGTATGAGATTACTTCATGATGGTTAACAAAGATTATAGCTCAGTGGTAGAGTGCTTGCCTAGAATGCATGAAGGCCTGGGTTTAATCTCTAGGATTACAAAAAATAAAATAAAAATCAGAATTTACGTTGAGAAAGATTACAGGTTGAGTTTCCAAAGGGAAAGACTTGAGTCTGTATATAGACTGTTTATTTATTTTATTTTTTTTTTTTTTGTGGGACCGGGGTTTGAACTCACGACCTTGCATTTGCCAGGCAGGCACTTGTGCCACAGAACCATCTCCCTGGCCCCCTATTTATTTTATTTATATTTATTATTTTTTAATATATTTGGTATAGAGCCTCCCTATACAGCACAAATCTATAGTGATCCTCCCATTTTCAGCCTCCTCAGTGCTGGGATTACAGGTGCGCCACCGTGCCTGGACTCAGTGTTTCCTGGGGCAGGGCCTGTGTGGCATGTGGTGCTGGGGATCAAAACCCAGTCCCTGTGCTTGCAGACAGTTAGTCCACTGAGCTTTCTCGCTGGCCCTGTAAACTGTTTATTAAGCAGAGACTTTGGACTCACCCTCTGTGAAAGAGTAGGAAGGTACAGGAAGGAGCACAGGGAGAGGTGGAGCTATAGCACTGGCTCGCTGATAGTCTCAAGGGGCTCCAGGTGAGTGAGAGAGCCAGTATGGCCTTCACATATGAGCCAGGTTATACCAGCATGATAGGCTTGGATTGTTTACATGCTCACACATGCTCTTGCTCATTTATTTTTGTGGCATCTCAGGAAGTGGATGTAAGCTTAGACCAGGCTGCTCTGCAGCTGGAGATGTCAGTGGATACACCAGCAGCTGAGCTGCCTTGATACTGCTCTCAACTGTGAGGGCAAAAAGCCACGCTGAGGCATCTAGGTGGTACCTCACCACATCCGCCACACGAGCACCGTTGGTCCTCCATATCTATGGGTGCTGTATTTATTAAATCAACCTACTGCCGGTCGAAAACATTACAGGGAGAAAAATTGCATCTGTACTGAACATTTACAGACTGTTTTGGTCATTATTCGCTAAACAATATGAGTTAACTATTTACATAGCACTTAATATTGTATTGGTATTGTGAGTACCCTAGAAATGTCTTAAAGTATCTAGGATAATATATGTAAGTTTTATATAAATTCTATACTATTGTATATAAGAGATTTGAGTTTCTGCAAATGTTATTATGATAGGGGGTCCTAAAAGCAGAACTTATCAGATACTGAAAGACAATTCTGTATATTTTACAGTAGTAATAAAGCATTTAAGATTATAATATGAGCCTTCTGAAATTTATCAGATA
>PVKN010042374.1:0-10405 GCA_004027915.1 Capromys pilorides
AAAAACTTTTCCCTTCAGACAAAAGTATCTACTTTTAACTGGTATTCCTCTTATTTGATGACATCTATAGTCTTTATGCATTGAAAGGATATTGGACTATAAAAAACCCCTCTGTATGTACTTTGAATAATTTTATAAATATAGAACTACAAATGCCCTTGGGGTTTCAACAAAGATTATTACTTATATTTTAGTAGCATTCAACTTATTTGCTTCAGAAAGGTTAGGTCCACAGTGACATTTTTGTGATAAGGTTGGATGATGGAGCAGGGTTGTTCAGTAAGTGTCCATAGTGCTCTGTGCGGGGCACAGGTGCTAGGAATTTGTGGTGCAAGGATTCTGAGACCAATGCTAATGATGCCTACAGTCTGGGGCCACATGGTGTTAAACTGACAGTGTTGACATTGAAGTTCCTTTTCTGGAAAAACTTCTGAAGTATATTCTTCTGGACTCCTTTCTCTGAGACTCACGTTCATTGTTATGAGCACTGGGCATAATAGTGTGCAGGAATAGATGGGGATTCTCATTTGATAGACCGATAGAGTCCAAAAGAAGTGGCTACTGGTACTGGACAACACACCTCTAGCCTTTTTTGTTCTTCTGACGGGCTAGAGCCTCAGAGAAGATAATAAGTTTTCTGAGCCTCTCTTTATCTAATCTTTGAAGCAGAAATAATGCCTTCCCTACATTGCAACCATGTTGCAATGAATGAGTGTAAAGGAGATTTACAAAATGTAAAGTAGACTAGAAATACACCTGTTACTGATGTTCTTACAGATGTTTTGTATGAGGTACTAGAATTGAGCCCAGGACCTTCATTCATACTGAGCTACATCCCCAGATCTTTTTTTATTATTTTGAGATAGGATCTCCCTAAGTTTCCCAGGCTCAATTCACACTTGGAATCCTCCTACCTCAGTCTCCCATGGAGCTGTGATTACAAGCCTGGATCACCCCGCCCACTCATACTAATCATCATCATCACCATCATCATCATCATCATCATCAACAACATCATCATCATCATCATCATCATCATCATCATCATCATCATCATCACATCCTTCTGCAGTGTCTTATTTGAGCTGTCCCTCCTTGCTGCTGTCAGTGAGCAACAGCAGCTGCCCCTGTAGTGGTCAGCTATCATCACTTTCTATCACAAGGAACCTCATATACCATATTCTAGAAAACTAGGTCCATGCCTATAGACTTACATGCAAACAAAACTCATTTTAACAGCATCAGAGGATTCATTTGGAGTGTAAACTTGACTAGATTAAGGAATCCCTAGAGAACTGATGAAGTGTTCCCTCTGGGTGGTCTGAAGAGATGTTTCCAGAGGAGACTGCTGTGGGAGACTGTTGAGGAAGACCTATCCTCAGTGCAAACAGACACTTTCCAAAAGACAAGGGACTGAGACTGAACAAAAATAAAGGCAAGAAAAGAATCGTCTCACTCTCTTTACTGGAGCTGCTCTTGGGTATCAGAACTCTAGGTTTTCTAGTCTTGGGACTCTAGGACTTACCCCAGAAGCCCTGATGGTTTCTTGGGTATTTGGCCTCACTCTGAGAATTACAATGAGTTCTCAGGTTCTACAATCTTAGACTTGGACTGAATCATGTTACTGGTGACTTGAGCTTCCAGATAGCTGGTGGCCTATCATAGGACTTATCAGCCTCCCTAATCACATGGGTTAATTCCCTAATAAATCTTTATCTACCTATCTGTTTATCTATCTACCTCCTATTGGTTCTGCCTCTCTGAAGAACACTAACAAATACAGGTTTCGGTGCTGAGAAGTAGGGGTGTTGCCATAAAAAAATAGCTCCAAGTGTGGAAGCAGCTTTGGAACTGGGTAATGTGTAAAGGCTGGAGCAATTTGGAGGTACACCCTGAAAGCCTAGATTTCCAGGAGTGGTGTGCATTTGGATAAAATCTCAGAGAGAAGTGAGGAGCAAGTATTAGAAGTGAGGGTGAATACCACGTTGTGATATAGTTGTGGACTTGGTAGAGTTGTGCCAAGTTCGAGGACTTTATGGAATTTTGAACTTAAAAGTGATGAACTGCATTAGTTGGCAGAAGGATCTGAGCAGCAGAGCCTTCCAGCCACCGTGTGGATACCCTTAACCATAGATAGTGACGTGTGGATGCAAACCTAGAATTTGAATTTCAAAGAAAAGTAGAGCAGAAGATTTGGAAAACTTTAAACTTTGCCATAAGACCAAAAATGTGTATTTGGAAGAGAAAACTGAAGGTTCAGCCCAAAGGTTGTTTGCTGAAAGAGATTCTTCTGGCTTGAAGGAAGTCAGGTGTTTTCATCAAGCCAATGGGGGAAAGATCCAAGAGACAAGGCTGACCTCTTGGCATGGGCCAGAGTGGTAGGAGGGAAGGGTGGTTTCAGGAAACAGAGTGAAGGCCCCACGCAGGTTCACTCCCTTGAGCTACCTTAAGTGTCTATTGTCTGCATGTGAGCACAGTTTTGTTTGCCTCCCAGCCAAGGCTGCAGTCCAGCTTGATGACCACTCTGGAGGGCACTCAAGGTGAGTCTGGTGGCAGCCACACAGTGCTAACTCTTCAGACAAGCAAACTGCATAGCTGTGTGAAAATGGCACCTCTACCCAGACTGGAAAGGATGCTGAGGCAGCCTGAGAGCTCGGAAAGAGCCTTCTTTCAGAGGAGCCACATGGCAGATCTCTAGTGGAGCAGTGGGAGTAGCACCACTCCCAAGACTCAGAGCTGCAGAGCTAACAGCATCCAACCCCAGCCTGGGAGAGGCTCAGGCAAGAGACTCCAGCCTGTGAGAACTGCTTCATAGGCTGAGCAGTTATGGTTGGCCCAAGTCCCACCCCTGATGGACCCTAGAGTTGGGAAGATGGAAAAGAAGAATCCTCTGGAGCTTGAGAGTTTAGTGCTATCTGGCTTGTTGAGTCTTGGACTTCCTTGGGGCCTTTTACTACTTTCTTTTTGCCTTTTTCTTCCTTTTGGAAGGAAAATGTCTACCTTATACCTGGCCCTCCCTGCATTGTAGAAATAGAAAATTTATTTTTATTTCAGTAGCCCACAGGTCTAAGAGAATTCCCTATGGGGGAATTTGCCTTAGGATAAATCATGCTCTGCATCTCATTCATATATGATTTAAATGACAAGTTTGGACTTTGGATTTGTGAGTTAGTGCTGGAATAAGTTAAGACTTTGGAGGCAATTGGAAGAGATGATGTGTTTTGTATGTGAAAAGGTCATGGGTTATGGGGGACCATAAACAAAACGCTATGGCTTGAATATCTCCTCCAAAACTCAAATTGAAATTTAATAGTAATGGCAGGAGAGAAATTAACTTAAGAGTTAATTAAGTCATAGGGACTCGGTTTTTGTGAATGGATTGATGTTGTTAATCACAGAAATGGGTTAGCAATCACAAAAGTGAGTTCCTGATTTTTTTAAGACATGAGTTCGGCCCATGGTACACTCTTCATTTCTCCTATGCTTGCTTGCCCTTTCATGATGTAAAGGTACAGTAAAAAGCCCTCACCACATGCCAGAACCCTATTGTTGGACTTCCCAGACCCCTAAAATGCAACAACTAAACTTTGCTGTTTAATGAATGGCCAAGTCTCTACTATTCTCTCATAGCAGTACAGAACAAGCTCAGACACAGCAATACTGATACTGATTAACATATGTTAATCACATGTTAATGACTGAATGATCATTCTATGCCTGATACTATGCCTAAAGTTTAGTGTCCATTACCTTACTTAATGACTACCATAGTCAGAGGACAACGGGAAAGTGAGACTTAAAGAAAGGAAATATTGGTCCAGACTGATTCAGACAGAAAACAGTTTTCAATCCAGAATATCACCCAGGTCCTCCCTCAGCTCTGCTCTCACCATGTGCTGTCTTTGGTTGGTGAGGGGACTTCATGTTCATGCTTTAGGAAGACAGATTCTTTTCTTTTTTGCCGAGTGACTTCCAGAAGACGGAATGCCAAAGAAGTGTATTTCTCCTGCCTTATTTACAACAGGGTTTGTTTTTAAAAATAAAACAGATTATGAATGTACTTGCATACAAATGGATGCAGCAAAATGTGGTCCAACTGCCACTCGCCTAATCTGCATCTGGGGCACACACAGTGAGGAGTGCAGGCCTATAAGCTAGAACAGCGCCACCTCGCTGACCTCAAATAACCTTGACAAGCTCATGAAACTTCTGTTTCCTCATCTACAGGGATGGGAGTGTTAACACCTCCCTCCTGGCTCATCAGGAACGTTAGCTAATAAATGTAAGGCGCTTGGCTCTGTGCTTATCATGGTGCAGACATTCTATAAATGTCTATAAATGGCAGCATCGATGTATTCAACAAAATTTCCAGGCCTTGTCCTTATTTTGACTCAATCATCATTTCATGCTACACTTGTATGCAATAGTAACCTGTACTCACATTCCTCCTTATAATCTTGTTATATTACCTCACAGTAATTATGTGCACTTGTGTTTTCCTTCCATGACTTTAAGGCTTGGTGAGCCTGACTTAGGGAACCTGGCCTGGTGAGACATTTAACATTGTGGAAGAACCCTTTTGGTCTTCCTTGCAATTCTAGGTAATGGAGGCAATGCTTTCCACTTACCGTGCCATTAGTCTGTATCTCATCTGTTATATCATCTGTGGCTCCAGGTACTCTGTTCTGTACACAGTAGTCAGTTAGTTAGCATGTGTTATATGAGTGTCATTAAGTGAAATGTGACAGTTTTGTTTTGTTTTATTTTTTACTAGCTCAGGCTGCCTTAAGGATGGGTCTGGGGATCAAACTACCATCCCCTGTGCCTGACTGGGATTGCTCATGCAGGTGCTTAAACCACTGAGCTAACCCGAAAGCCCCCCTGAAATGTGATGAGAGAAGCTCTGGAACTTTCCCTGGAATGTGCACAGCACAAGAAGATCCTGGTTAGCTCTTTTTCCCTTACATTCAACACAATAAATGCCCGGCTCACAGATTGAAAGGCTGCTCTATGTAGCTGCACTACTGAATATGGAAGCAATTCAGCTCATCTCCACCTATTGAGAAAAAAGAAATTGAGCTTGGCTACTTAGACTGAAACATAAAGGGAAAGAAGATGATCTGAATGAGAAACGTGCCCCGCCTGACAAATCCCTGCTAGCGTTTATGTCAGTAACTGAGGAACAACTTGTCAGCCCATATATTTCATTCCCAGATTCCTATGAAAATTTTTCTTAGTGTATGATAGTGGGGCGGTTTATGTAGGATATTCATTATTTGTCTCTAGATGACATGTGCTTTGCTTTTGTTTGTTTTCACTGAGGATTGAACCAAGGCTCTTACATGTGGTAGGCAAGTGCTATATATTGAGTTACTTCCTAGATCCAAAGAATATTTCTACATATTTTTGAAACCTACTGAATACTCAACATCATGCTAGACGTTGGGTATATGACAATGAATTAGACAGATATAAAATCATGCAAGTATAGTCTCCTGATGAATAGGTATTGAACAGGAGATGACAAGCTTGAGGAAAGAAAAGAATCTAGTCTGGGTTAGGGAAGGCTACACAGAGTACTTAATGTCTCTGCCTAGGGAGTGAGAAAAATTTAGCCAGGCAAACAGGGGCCTTGGTTTAGGGATAAAGAAGAGAAATATTATCACCAAAGGGATCATTACTTCATAGAACATTGAAGTAAATATCTCCACTCATGGGTTATGTTTAGATGTCTTCCTGGATCATGAGCTCCTAAGTGGGGCTTTTTAGAGGTGACTGGATCTGTGGTATGTCCATATGGATTGTGGGCCATGGTTCTAGGTGTGGGTAATGGGAGGCCCTATTCTGGCCGTGGGTGGCACCAACCAGTAGGCTGGAACCCTGAATGGAATATGAAGGGAAAGGAAGGCTTGCTGCTGGCTGCCTCCTGCCTGCCCTGCCATGGACTGTTGCTTTTCTGGAATGGCCCTTTGCCATGCCACCCCAGCTTAGAGCTAGCTAACTCTGGACCACAACCTCTACAGACTATGAGCTAAAAATAAGCCTTTTCTCCTTTACCCTGTGGTTGTTGTGTGGCTTGTCCTAGCAATAAGAAAATAACTAAAGCACTTCCCCATTTGAACAAAGCAATGACAGGACACTGAGGACAATGAATGACTGAAACGATAGGTAAGGCCGAATGAAATAATGAACAAAACACAGGAGTTATTCTCCTCTTTTGGTGCCACAGGTCCTTGTGAGCAACTAGTAAAACTTGTTCTTAGAATGATATTCTTAAATTCAAAAAATGCAAAGTATAATTTTACAAAGAGAATAACTCCATTGAAATACAGTTGTCAATTTTTGTTGTAATATCATAATCTAGTAATAATATACTAAAGAAGATCTAGCAGTGGGCTGACATCTCCCATAACTTCCACGCAGTGGTGAGCTTACCAGTGTTCAAGCATTTGATAACAACTCTGAATGTTTAATAACACTATTTATAGTGAGGATAAAGTTATAGCTACTGTTAAGTCTGCTGTAGTTTGTTGTGTTCAGTTATGATTGAAGAAAATGCAGTATTTCAATTAGAAGTACATAAAAATAAAGGTACATTTTTGCCATCCATGGTCATGGATAATGTATATTTATGAGCTCCTTGGAAGGCACAGATGCCAAGTTAAAAATTTCTATCAAATGTGAAAGAACATGTTTTTCTCTATGCCTGTTGTGCTCCTGCTGTGTTATGATAACTTCTGATGTCTTGGTGAGGTTTACATATCACAAGGACAGGTATGATGGGAAGGAATTCTTAGTAGTCATACATTATGACTACAGTGTGATGCTCACAAAGCAATTTGATGTCATACCTCTTTTGTGCTGCATTATGGAATGGATACAGCTTCACAGTCCTAAGTCTTCATGTAGTGAAATTGCTGTGTTAGGCAGTTTTCCATTCCTGTAATGAACACCTGAGAGGATCAACTTATAAAGAGAAAAGTTACTTTGGGCCCACCATTTTGGGGGTTTTGATGCATGGCCCAGTGTCCCTATTTATTTGGAGCCTGGGGCAAGGCAGTACATCGTGCCAGGAGTAGACTACAGAGCAAAGCTGTCCTTCCTGTCTGAGAAGCAGAAGGGGAGAAGAAAAAGGGTCTAAGAGCCTATTATCCCCCTCAAGGGTCTACTGTGCCATCAATGACCTGAAGACTTCCCACTTCATCTCTTAAAGGTTCTACCACTCCCAGTTGCACCAAGCTGGAGACCAAGACTTTGGCCTGTAGGGAGTATTCCAAACCAGAATTATATATAATATAATATAACATATAATATGTAATATATACATATATTATTTATTTCAGAGACAGCATGTTAAGAGACTCCAGGTAGACCCCCTATGGAGGCCCAGGTCTTTTAAATTAAAAGTGACTTTCTATGATCAGAAAACTTGCTTCTGCAACCTATAGGTCTTAATATAAAGCTGGCTTTAAGGACTTCATAATGCAGAAGACTGAATTTAGAGATGAAATCTACATTAGAAATGTGGACGTATTACGGGCTTTTAGCCGCACATTTTCAAAGGACTAATAGCTTTCCTGTGCCTTAACAATCCAGCCCCAGAACGCCTGCCTAATCTCCTGAGAGGAGGCAATGCCTAGTTAGGTCCAGAAAGAAGACTGAGAGCCTGGTCCTTGTCGGCCCGGAACAGACTCAGACAGTGAGCTTCCTTCCCAGCAGGCATTTTGCTGCCCTGGCGACAGAAGGGTGGACTCAGTTTCCTCGGTTGTCTTCAGGTTGACCTTCCCATTGTCCATGTGCACCCACCCCGTCCCATCAGGACTGAGCCCTTCTCTGATCTCCGTATCTCGAGGCGAAGGAGGGCGGGGTCCTGAATTCAGATGTTCTGCTTGTACCTTTTGAATCTATGTGTCCTCTGAAATAGGGCCATTCACTTGGAAGAAAAAGACCCTGGTCCTCATTCCACCTGGAAAATTAGTTTTTAATCTTCTTCCTGGCTTTTGACTTTGTACTAGACCTACCCCCTGAGCGACTTGATTGGAGTGATGTGAGTTACTCACTCTATTTTCAATAATAAAGCTGCCTCAGAAATAACTGCTTCACATCTCTTCGTGAAAGATCAGAAAAGGGGCAATTTTTCAACCTAAAGAAGTTGAAATATGATTTCTCTATTGTGGAAGTCAAATGGCTGAAAAAGTACACAAAATAGGAGAAAGCTGTTCATTAGTTTCAAACGCTAGCAAACAAGCCCTCTTTTATCCTCACTCAGAAAAGCTGACGAGCTCACTAATATGAGTGCCAGTTCACTGGCACAGACAGAGCATGGGCTGCCAGCTTCCAACAGGAGGTAGCTGGAAATGCCACTGTTTTATGTGAGTGTGAGCCTGCTATCGTCCACTCCTGAGCAGAATGGTACTTGCACACAGTAGGAGCTGCTGGCACACAGTAGGAGCTATTGGCACACAGCACTCGGAGGAGGAGGGCAATGACTGACACTTCTCTGAACCACACAGACCTGCTGCAGATGAAGGCTGATGCCCAGGCCCTGACTGACACAGGCTTTCAACCAGGAATGGTAGCAGCCTCTTAAACCAGGATGGTGTCCTGGCAGAGAGCAACTGGAAGGAGGGAGTCCAGTGCGGGCTTGGGGTGCACCCTACAAGACCACTCACCTCGCTTTCAGGAGAACTAAGTTATTTTAAATAAATGGCCTTTGGTTTCTGCTTTTGTTTCTTTCTTGAAGGACAAATGGATTTGGATTCAGTAAAGACCCACTTTAATTCATGGATGATTTTCCCAACTTTCAGAATTAGTCTTAAGGCTAAGATATGAAAATCAGATATAAACATACTTAATTAGGAATTAGCATCACTGTGATCGAAGACACTTGCAAAGAGAGTGTGCCTGGAAGGCAGCTGGAGGTGTGGCCACGTGGCACTGGATGAGAGGGGCCTGATATATCAGGTTGTTGTGATAGCTTAGTGCTCTGAGAATTTTTTAAATTGGCCTTAATTTCCCTATTTTTCCTTGGCTACCTGGCAGTTGGGGGATTATGTTTATGTATTCTGCTTCTTTTTCTAATCCGCAGAGAAGTACAAGCCATATAGAAAACTCCTTACGTTTCAAAGGTGGTCCAGCAGTTCACCCTTGAGTGGGGGATAAAATCACACACTTCCTGACAGGAAGTCCTATAATAAAGTGAGTAAGCGAGGGTATAGGGGTCGTGGGGCAAACCAGTGTACATTGCACTGTGCTGGGTGACCACTGGGCACATGAAATTAGATCCAGTCTAGATGCGGCATCTGGTTGCAGGCTAGCTAAATGAGGGACTAAAGGATTTGCAGTGTACAAGGTCAGCCTTGGTCTACTAGTGTCAAATTATATGCCTTAAGAATTTGAGTTAGTTTTTAAGTGGCACCATCACTGAGACATAAAGCCATCAGAATGACACCTTCAGCAGTGGGTATGTAATACGTAAAAGGGTGTGAAAATTAAATAATGGCCTATGATATAGAACTCCCAATTTCTTAAATAGATCAACCATGCAATTTTTGAAAATTCAAGTGAATATAGTATGATATGACTTAATAGTGACTACATAAAACATTACAGAGATGGTTGTTGGGTTAGAAATCTCAAATGAATCTCCAGACAGAACAGCTAGAGTTTTGTGGGAAAATAGGATTCTAGTTCAGTTGCAAAGAGGACTGGCTATGCTGTGTTAATTTCTTTTTATATGTATTTTAGATTTGGGAGCAGAAGTACATGGTTTAGCCGTCACTACCAGCTGCATTGCTTATCTATAAGTCTATTTGGAAGTTCTGAAGAAGGAGATGAGCCCACAGATTTGTTCAAACTATTGCCCTAGCACAAAGGGATGTAGCAGCTGTTTTGACTCTATCCTAGAATTCTAGAACATCTCAGAGATCTTGTTTTTTCCAGTGCTAATGATCAAACCAGGACCTCACACATGCTAGGCAAGCCTTCTACCCCTGCATCACATCCCTAGTGCCTTAGAAAGATCCATTCTAAAGAGAGCTGTTTCAGCGTCAACTGACATTAAATATTTATTACAAATGTATAACCTCGGTAATACTGACATAAGTACGTTATGTAATCAGGAGGTCAGTGTACATAAGTGAATACACATTTCTGTTCAAATATGCATTTGCTTTGAAAGTTATGATCCAGCTGGTACCAATAAATATTTTTTTTTTTAAATTTTATTTATTTATTTATTTGTTTGCTTGTTGTGTTTGTTTGTTTCTTTATTTATTCATTTTGTGGCTGGCTCAGCCTGCCCTGGTGGTGGCGCTGGCGCAGCATGTGGTGCCGGGGATCGAACTGCAGTCCCTGCAGTTGCCTGAGCCCTCCTAAGCAGGCGCTTTAGACCACTGAACCATCT
>PVKN010042375.1:0-10288 GCA_004027915.1 Capromys pilorides
AAAAACAACAACAAAAATATCATCAATGTTTATGAGGGGGAACTTTCGGATACAGAACAGCAGAACTAAAAGCCCAGGGGCATTTGTGGGAAAGAAGAGAGGATCCATAGAAGAGGCGTGCAGGAACCTGAGGCACACAAGTGGCTGAACAGTGAGTAGAGGCCAGAGTGGACAGCCACAGGTGGAAAGTTCAGAAGTCTGAAGTGTATTTTGCAGGCAGTGCTAAACAAAATGGTTTGAGCAGAAGCAGGAAGACTGGTAAGGACTATGGTAATGGTGCAGGCAGTGAGGATCTGTACTGAGGGCAGGAGGAAGATGGGAGGACAGGAGCTGAAGAAGGCTTGGCCATAGCCCTGAACTCCCCCCACAACATGTGTCCTTTCCCCAACAGGCCTCAGACACCTGCCTCCCAGGCAGCAAGATGACTTGGCACCAAAATATTCCATGGACATCACCCTTGCCTCAGGGTGCTACGACAGTGTATACCTTTCGGAATGCCCAAAATGCAGTACCATACACACACACTCCAGTTTCTGAGCCCAAGTATTCACTCCTAGATCCTCTTTCTTGCGGGCCATGCACCATCTTGCCTTACTTCATCCCACCTCCCACATCTGTTTCCTTAGCTTGTCTCTTCCAAACTTCGAGCTCCTTACACAGGAGTTCATCCCACACTGGCTGGGTTTTCAGTTACACAGGAGTTTCCTGGTTCAGGAGGACTCTGGTACCAGGCTCAAAACCCCACTCTGCACAACTGCTGTCATGGTCTCTTCATGCTGCCCAGATCTAAGCCTTGTTCTTGGAGTCAGGCCATGATCGTCTCTACAGCAGCCCATGAGGAACCTTTCTGAAGAGCAGCCTGACAGTCACTCTTCTGCTTAAAGACCTTCAGAGATTCAGAGAAGATGGTGAACTTTACAGACCTAGGATCTGCACTCCCATAAAAGTCCTAGATAAAATATTTTAAAGTTTTTTTTTTTTTTTTTTTGAGACAGGGCCTCACTGTGTAGTTCAGGTTGCCCTTGAGTTCACTTTGTAGCCCTGGCTGGTCTCAAACTCACAATAATCTTCCTGCCTCAACCTTCCAAGTGCATTTGCTACTTATTAAAAATTTTTTATGTTATTGGTACATTATAGATATGCATAATGATGACATTCATCATAGGAAAGTTGTAGCTGTACATGGTATCAGGCCAGGTGTGGTGGCTCATGCCTGTAATACCAGCACTTGGGAGGCTGAGGCAGGAGGATCAGTGCACCAGCCTGGGCTACAAAAGTGAGCTCAAGGCCACCCTGAGCTGCCTAGTGTGACTCTGTCTCAAAAAAGACAAAAACAAAACAAAACAAAAAAACCTGTGCAAGGTATATCTTGCTCCCTTTTTCCAATTCTCCTCCCCTCCATAAATATTCATTCATTTATTCATTCATCTATCTATCTATCTATCTATCTATCTATCTATCTATCTATCTATCGGAATTGGGAACTGAACTCAGGTCCTTATGCTTGCCAGGAAAGTGCTTATTCTACTGAACTATCTCCCCAGCCACCCCCCACTTATTTAAAAGAGCTTAGTTTCCATTTTTTCCTAATTTTTTTCTTGTCCCGTCTTTCCTTTCTCCCTCCCCCATCACTTGCTTCCCTTCTCATTTGAACATTTTCTTCCTGTTTCTTAGTATCTATTGTACATTTTGGTACTTATTTACACTTTCAATTTCTCATGCCACCATTTCTTTCTATTTGTGTTTTGATAGAATGTAATTGATTTTTTTTTCTTTCTTTTTTTGAGTCATGGTCACCTGATGTAGTGCAGGCTGACCTTGAACTCACATTGATCCTCCTGCTTCAGCTTCCCTGAGATACAGATATGTGTGCCACCACATCCAATTTATTTTTTTTTTATTTTGAAGTTTTAACAGTTACTTCTTTTGTTTTTTGGTACCGGGAATTGAACTCAGGACCTCACATTTGGCAGGCAGGCAGGTAGGCACTGTGCTATTTCCAGCCCTTAACATTTAATAGAAATTATGTACAACAAATTTTCACTGTATCTTACATAAGATAGCCCACTGCAGAAATTTACATAGCTTAGAGAACAGTTATTGAAGGAGGTCCCAGTTCTGTGGGATATTTAGAGTTCAGTTGGGAAAAGGGTTCACACCATCAGGTTAAGTGGATGTAATGAAGAAAGGCTATGATGCAGGCCTCTGGGTAGAGAATCAGACGATGGGACCAACTATACCAAAGGCACCATTCTTAAACACAGGCTCCCACCTAGCCATCTATGTGGATTCTTGCCCACAACTTGGGCGGTATCATTCCAAAGAGGTCTTTCCCGTTAGGCAAAGCCCCAAACATTCATTGAATCCCAGGGCCAGGAATACTCTCCTCCTGGCCCAGAGAGGGAAGAACCCCACAACATGCACACAACTGACCCACTTTCCCCAATTTTAGCTTTTATTTAACTACAACACTAACCCAGAAGGAAAACAAGGCAAAGCTGCCCCATTTATATAAAAGATAATCAGAGATACTTCTTTTGAGGAATGGGAATTTCAAACCAACCAAATCAAACAGTTCCTAGAATAAACCGTCAACTGACAGAAGCAGGTTCTGACTTCCCATTTGCAGTTGCCAATCCACTCTGAGACAATGGTGCACAGACTTTCTCAGAATTTCGAGGTCCCTGGGGTCTGCACCCATCTCCAGCCATCTGCATCTGGCCCAATATATCCACTGAGCCTTCAGCAATTTCTTTGACCAAATGATCTTCAAGGGTTAGAGAAGGATCAAAAAGCAAGGGTGAAGGAGGGCACTGCATACCATCACCTACAACATCCAAGTCATCACTGAACTCCAGTGGTAAATTCTCAGTGGGCTGGAGCTCAGCAGCACTCCAGTACAGATCCATGGGGCCAGGTTCCAGGCCGTCTGGCACAGACAGTACCTGCTCGGGCTTATACATCTGAGGAGGCAGCTGGAAATGCAGTGGGCAGCAGGGATCCTCAGAAAGGCTTACGGGGACAGCTTTGTTGCAGGGGACCTCTTCAGATCCCTGGCAGCATTTGAAGAGAACTTGATTTGTATCCTGACAAATATGGGTGAGGCAGTGTCTGGTCACTGGAAGAGACTGACTGGAAGAGCACATGTCACCCACAAACGCCAAGCACCTCTGACTGGACCGCGTGCTGTGGGCCTGCTGGGCAGCACCATCTGTGGCCAGCATCCTGTGCTCCTTCAGTTGCCTATGTAGTAAGGCTTCTGCTCCATAGCGCTGGCGATACCGCCGGAGACATTTTAATCGCTTTAAGTTCTCTCATTCTTTGGCTAAAAGTCCCTCTGGGCCAGTCAGGAGACTGCTGCCTAAAGCTTCATGTTCCACTCTGCGGTTAAGTAAGTACCGGCGCTTCTTCTCTTTGAGCAAATGCTGAAGTCGTTTAAATTGATCAATGTACGAAGACTGCAAACGACTTAACTTCTCACGTATAATCAGGGCCACTTCTTCTGCTGTGTAGACACCAGCATGTTGCAGGGGGTCTTCTTGATCACTGTCTATGCTATCAGCTTCACTGTCAGGGTCACCTCTCCATGTCTGATCCACAGTGATGGGCTCCTGGTCCCCTTCACTCCAGCTGTCTTCATCCAGTATTCGGCTGGCTTCACTCTGGATCCCTTCTGGAGTCTGAGAGCCCAGCTCCGTCTTTGCATTGGAACTCAGCTGGCACAAGAGTGCCTCTCCCACCGGCCCTGGGCTGGTCTTCTTCATCTGAGCATGCAGTGGGAGAGCATTCCTTCGGGCGTGTTCAGCACAGAATGCCGCACCATCTTTCTTCTCTGGCTTCGGGACAGCACTGGGACATCTCTTTCCGTTCTTCGTGGATGTGTAACTGCACTGCTTGAAGGGTGCATTCTTGTCCTCGAGGATATGCTTAATGCAGAACTCCTGGCCTTCCAGGCGGGGCTGCGAGCATGGGCGATGTGTGAAGAAACAGGTCTGCGGCTCCTGGGCCCTGGGCACCGGCGCGATCCTCCCGCGGTTGGTCGGCAAGACGTGAATCCGAATCCTGTTCATACCAAAGCCTAAGGGGTGACACAACAGACCAGGACGCCACCATAGCAGACAGCCCTTGGGCGCTCCGAAGGCGCGGGCGTCGCTCCCAGGGGCGCCCGAGCCCCGCGCGCCCTCCCCCGCTCTCAACTCCTAGCTCCGCGCGGGCCGCGCCACCCACATCCGATTTAAAACATTTTTGAGACAGAAGAATCGCCAAGAGTTTAAGGCCAACATAGGCTACATAGTGAGACCCTGTCTCAAAAAATATTTCCAACATTTAAACATACATAGCTGAGCAAAAGTGCAAGAAATAAACAGACCAGCTGTGAGGGAAAAGGTACAGCGGTGTGACTGACAGCAGATACATTGAGACCAGAATTGATATTCAGAGCTTACAGAGGATGGAGCCTTGGTGAGATCTCAGCCTCTCGGCTAGAAACTTGCAGGGCTCCAACTCGGGCAGGTATAAACCAGACAGAGCTTTGGCAAAACCACAATCGAGGGCTCTCCCTAGCTCTGACCAGATGGATGAACCAGACTCCTCTGTAATCCTGTTAAACACAGACCAAGACAGGTGTTCTGTGTTTGTCTTTTTGAGACACTGTCTTGCTATGCAGTTCAGGCTAGTGGCCTAGGCTGATCTTGAACTCACAGGGATTCTCCTGCCTCAGTCTCCCAAGTGCTGGGATTACTGTCACGCATCACCACACCCAGCTTGCAGTGTTGAAGATTGAACCCAAGGCCTTGGGCATACTAGGCAAGCCCTCTTCCACTAAACTATATTCCCAGACTTTTTTTTAAACTTTAAGATGGGTTCTTGATAAATTACTTAATGAACTTGTAATGCTCCTGCCTCCACTTCCACAGTATCTGAAATTATAGGCATATGCTACTGTACCTACCCAAAATGAATTTTTAGATTAAAAAAAATCCAGAACCTCTGCAATGTTTTAGATATAACATCTGTCATTTTATAAAAAATTACTACCCATTTTGAAATATGATTACATGACTGAAAACTGAAAGGAAAAGTAAAATGGAGAAAACAGACCTACAGGCAATTCAAAGACTGGAGATAGCAAATAAGGTCTTTAAAACAACTATGATTGTTCCAGGCCAGCAGTAAATGCTGTAATCCTAGCACTAGGTAGGCTGGGGCAGGAAGATCACCACAAGGTCAAAGCCAGCCTGGCTTAAATAGTGAGTTCAACAGCAGCCTGAGCTATACAGTGAGAACCTGTCTCAAAGCAAAATGAATAAATAAAATATGATCACTATATTAAAATACAAGTGAAAATGGAAGGAAACATGGAGAATTTCACCATAGAATTGGATTTTATAAAAAGAACCAAATTGAAGTTGTTTAATGGATAGAACACAATGAACCAAAACTAAAAATTCAAAAGATATGTTTAGGGTCTGGTGAGATAGTCCAGCAGCATAAGGACCTGCTGGCAAGTGCTAGGTCCTGAGTTCAATTCCCAGTACAAAAAAAAAAAAAAATCGATTTAAGGGCATATTAGACAACTTAATGCTGGGCGTGGTGGCGCCTGCCTGTAATCCCAGCACTTGGGAGGCTGAGGTAAGACGATCAGTGCAAGTTCAGGACCAGCCTGGGCTACAAAAGTGAGCTCAAGGACAGTCTGAACTGCATAGCGAGACTCTGTCTCAAAAAGAAAAAAAAAAAAAAAAGGGCATATTAGACAACTTAGAAAAGAATGTTAGTGAATATCTCAGTTACTCTTCTTTCATTGCTGAGACAAATACTCAACACTTAAAACTTAAGGAAGGAAAGGTTTATTTAGCTCCTAGTGACTGGAGGTTTCAGTCCACACTTGGCTGGCTCCAAGACACAGCGGCACATGGCAGAAAGCAACCTTTCACAGCAGTGGCAAAAAGCAGAGAACAAAATGGAGGAGTAGCGGCAACAATGGCTGCAGAGAGCAAGTCTCCCTTATGTTGCATTCAGGCTATCCACCAGGCTGGGTGTAGCACTCACACCTGTAATCCCAGGAGTGCTCGCACCCGCAATCCCAGTGGATCATGAGTTAGTCACAAACTCTACAAGTTCACTCCACGACTGCATGAGGCTTTGGGGGGACAACTAGACACAAACTATAACAATGAACTAGAAGACAGGCTAATAGAAAATATCCAAACTCATCAAAGATAAAAAGACAACAGAATCATCTGCCTGGCAAGCACAAGGTTCTGAGTTACTTCCCAGTATCCAAAAAGATAGATAGATAAATAAACAAACAAACAAACAATAGAGAAGAAGGATTATAAAGACACATAAATTGAGCCCCAGGAAGCGAGAAAAGAAGCTGAAGTTCCAAGCATTGGTTAGACCCTCAGTTGCCTATTCAGGGGGTTCAGTAAGGTATAAAAGAGAAATTCATAGGTTGGGGTGTGGGGTGCAAGATCAGTGCCTCAGATTGGATAAACAAAAAGACCTCTTCAGCTGCCCCACTTTCATTAACCAATGAGAAGAACAGGGGGAGGGGCAGCATACTGTTTCTAGAACAGCAACTACAGTAAGAACCAGATAGTAAAATGAGAAACAGGTTTGAAATCACAAAGGAAACAAGCTAAGATCCATCCCTGCACCTAAGTATTTGCTATCTTTGTTTTGTCACCAGCAGATGTTATCTTGCCTAAGAAGCACTGGGTTATGGAATTCATCCCACCCAGCCAAGAGGCCTGCAACCTTCCAAAGAAACTTCCTGAAGGAAATCAATGTCTGCCTAGAGGCTGGAGGGCCTGTATTGGTCCCCACCAATCTAGACCTATCATGACTAGTCCACAACACAGAAATAATGTCCAAAGAGATAATACTTGAATTTTCCAAACACAGTAAGACAACCTATAATCTACCAAAACACACAAAAATGGTTTGCTGGTCTCAAAAAACTTCATAACTCATTATGTAAGTCCAGCATTATGGGTTAAATTGTGTCCCACTTAAATTTATGTGGTGAAATCTTGACACCTTACACCTCAGAATGTCACCTCACCTGGACATAAGGTTCTTATGATGTGATTAGTTAAGATGAGGTCATAAAATGAGTAAGATGGTCTGCTAATACAATGTAACTGATGCCCTTATAAAGTGGGGAGAAGGCCATGCAGAAATCAGTCTGCCATATGCCAAGGAACAACCAGGAGCTGGGGGAAACACCTAGAAGAGACCCCCACCCACTATCTCATGAAGCATGCCAAAAGACACTTTGGCCTTAGAATTTTAGCTTCAAAACTGTGAAGAATACATTTCTGTTGTTTAGTCTATTCCATTTATGGTATTTTGTCACAGCAGACCTAGCAAACTAATACACTCAACATAACACTGGTGCCAAATTCTGACAAGCTCATTACAAGAAAAAAAATTTATAGGCCAATATCACTAATCAATGTCCATGTAGAACTTCCTAACAAAATATTAGTGAATCAAATCTAGTGATGTATAAATGGATAGTACATGTTGATCAAGTGAGGCTTATTCAGCAAGAGTAATTTTTAATATTCAAAAATCAGTTTGACTTGGGAGGCTGAGGCAGGAGGATCAGTGTGAGTTCAAGACCAGCCTGGTTTATAAAAGTGAGTTCAAGGCCAGCCTGAGCTGCACAGTGAGACCCTGTCTCAAAAAAGACAAAAAACAAAATCAGTTTGAGGGGCCAGCAAGATAGCTCAGTGGTCTAAAGCACTTGCTTAGGCAAGCTTAGGCAACCGCAGGGACTACAGTTCAATCCCCTGCACCACATGCTGCACCAGCCCCATCCCCAGGGCAGGCTGAGCCAGCCATAACATAAATAAATAAATTTTTTTTAAAAAATCAGTTTAAAGGGCCAGCCAAATAACTCAGCAGATTAAAGTGCCTGCAAGCAGGCACAGGAACTGGGGGTTTGATCCCTGGGCCTGCTGAGCTGGCCCCATCCCTCACCCCCACCACCTGGAGCACTGAGACAGCAATGGAGACTGGGCCTGGTGACTTGCCTCTGTAATCCCAGCTCTTGGGAGGCTGTAAACAGGTGGATCATTCTGAGTCTGATCTAGTAGTGAGACCCTGAACACCCTGTAGACCCTTCCCTAAAAAAGCGCCTGCTTAGGCACACAGGGGCTGGGATTTCCATCCCTGGGCCTGCTGTGCTGGCCCCACCCCCAGGGGCGCACTGAGACTGCAAGTGAGACTAGACATGGTGACGCACACTGGTAGTCCCAGGGCTTGGTACGCTATAAACAGAAAGATTAGTATGAGTCCGATTTATGTAGTGAGACCCTATAGACCCTGTACTAAATACATTTAAAAAAATCAATTTGTGCCAACCATGATGTCACACACCTATAATCATAGTTACTCAAGAAGCTGAGGCAAGATGGTTGCAAGTTCAAGTCCAACTTAGGCAACTTATCAAGATCTTGTCCCAAAACAAAAATTAAAAAGCACTAAAGATATATCTCAGTAGTACTGTATCTTTGGTTTTATCCTCAAAGCCGAGAAAAAAAAATCAATGTTACAAATATATTAATGGATGACTGGGGATGTAGTTCAGTGGCACAGTACCTACCTGGCAAGTAGAAGGTCCTGAGTTTCATTTCCAGTACAAAAGAAAAAGCACATGCGCGCGCGCACACACACACACGCACACACACACACACACGAATCATATAATCATTTTAACATATGCAAAGTATTTGGTAACATCTACTACTAATTCATAGTAAAAACTCTTCTCAAATTAGAAATAGATGAGAACTTCCTTAATCTGACAAGGAATACCAACAAAACTCCTACAACAGAATATATATATATATATATATATATATATATATATATATATATATATATATATATATATCCGTACTGAGTACTGAATGAACCCAAGATCTGCAGAATGAGGTACATCTCTAGAATTCCCTCACCTTTGTTTTTTATTTTGAGAGTCTTGCTAAACTTCCCAACCTGGGCTCAAATTTAGAATATTTCTGCCTCAGCCTCACAGATTATAAGCATGTGCCACTACACATCATACTTCCTTTTTTTTTTTAATTTTGAGACAGGTTCTCCCCATTTAATTAAAACTGGTCTTGAACTCGTGGTGATCCTCCTGCCTAAGATTCATAATTGCTGGGATAACAGATGCACACCACCATGCCCAGGCACCAAATACCATATTTGTGGCAAATTTGTGAATGTTTTCTTCCTGAGATGGGAAATGAAATAAAGGTAAATTTATCACATCTTCTGCTTAGCAGTATGTAATCAGTACAACAAAAGAAAAGGAAATGATATACATATTAGAAGTGAAGTTCTCCTTATTTGCAAGTATAAAGATCATGCAATAGAAAATTCAAGCCGATCTACAGACACATTATTGTTCAAATTAGCAGGTAAAGCTGAGCATGGCAGTGCATGTCTATAATGCTAGCATTTGAGAGGTTGAGGGAATAGGATCATTGGAAGTTTGAGACCAGAGTGGGCTACAAAGTGAGCTCAAGGCCAGCCTGAACTGCACAGTGAGACCTTGTGTCAAAAAACAAGCAAACAAACAAAAAACCCTGAACAAATTAGCAAGTAAATTTACAAAGATGTCTGAATATAAGGACAACATAAAAAAAAAATCAATTACAGGCTTGGCATGGTGGAGCATGCCCATACTCCCAGCCCATGGGAGGCTGAAACAGGAGGATCATTGCAAGTTTGAGGCCAGCCTGGGCAACACGATCATGTTCAAGGCTAGAAGCACTACACAGTCAAACCCTGCCTCAAAAAAACAGTCAAGCATATACTACTATCAAAACAAATAGAAATGGCAGTGTGAGAAACCAAAATTGTAAATAAGTAGCAAGATGTAAAATAAATACTGGAAAATGGGTAGAAAATATTAAAATAAAAAGAGGAACAGGGGAGGGGAGAAGGAGAAAGGAAAGAAGGAACAAGAAAAAAATAGCAGGAAAAATGGAAATAGAACTTTTGCAAACAAAGGGAAGAGGGATTGAAGGGAGGGGAGGTGTTATGGTTTATGTCTAGTTGTCCCCCCAGAGCCTCATGCAATCATGGGGCGGGGACTTCTAGAGTTTGAGACATGAGTCATGATCCACTAGGATTATATGTTACAATTGGTTCCTCCCTGGAGCATGACCTGGGCCTGCCTAAGATATGATTGGCTCCTCCCTAGAGCGGGATCAAGGGCCCATCCTGGGGTATGATTGGTTCTACCCTAGGGCGCAATGGGCCCACG
>PVKN010042376.1:0-10403 GCA_004027915.1 Capromys pilorides
TCAGTGGCTTAAGCACCTGCCTCACAAGCACAAGGTCCTGCGTTAGAATCCTGGTAGCATAAGACAAAACAAAACAAAACAGAAACAACAAAAAGAGTGTCTTTCTATAAGATATAAATCACTCAATATCTAAATCCCAAGGAGTCATGAAAAAAATAAGTATTAACATTGGGATTTGTGCTTTACATTTGTTTTACTGGTGAAATGCAGATAAAACTTTTTATATTTCTCGATGTGCTTTTACAAAGATAAATGTTAAAATACTAAAAACAAACAAATAAACAAATAAATAAATTAATTAATAAATTAATTAAATAAATGGTGGGCTGGAGATGTAGCTCAGAGGCACAATGTCTGCCTGCCAAGTGCAAGTTCATGAATTTTAGTATAAAATATTAATGATCAGATATACTTCTAACTTCCAAAACTGTGGTATAAAGGAAAGTAAATCATACTTATTAAAAATATATATCTTAAAATACAGATTTAAAATAAAATTGTTGGGGCTGGGGAGATAGCTCAGGGGCACAAGTGCCTGCCTTGCAAGTGCAAGGTCCTGAGTTTGATCCCCAGTTCTGCAAAAAAATAAAATAAAATAAAATGAAAATAAATAAATAAGATTTCCACATGTAGGCAGTTTTAAAATTCAATAAATAAATTTTGAATAAATGAATGCATGTCTAGTTGCTGTAGCTTTCAACATTTAATAAAATTGCATTCTATATTGTCTTCCCATTATATTTATGAGGGAAAAAGAGTTTCCAAAACTGTGTCAAATTTCACATATTACAGTTTTCCCAATCTTCCTCTAAATGTCACAGACTTCAAACTGGCTGTTCAACATGTTCTTATAAATAAAAATTGTAATTTCATGATAAACACAAATCTGGAAAAAATAAATTATACAATTCAAAAGAAATTTTAAAAGGTGTCAAATGAATGAACTGTAAGACATGGGTGTTGTCACAAAGTCTCTCCACATTAGGTATTCTCTCAGTCTTCACACTGGCTGCTCAAAGAATGCAATTTCCAAAAGCCTAAAGAAAAAGCTTTACAGTTATCACAGGGATAAAAAAAAATAAATAAACGTGAGGGTTCAAGTGAATGTGGCAAAATGTCAAATAGCGAGATACGGTATTCATGATTCCTAAACCCAAAAAGCTAGAGGTCACTCAAGAACAGATGGAAAAGTTCAGAGCAGGGTGGGGAGATGGGTAGATGACCCAACATAATGGTGCTCAGGAGCTTCTGGTCTCCAAGGGCTGCAGAAAGCTTGGAGGTAGGGGCTGGGGAGATAGCTCAGTAGAGTTAGCGCTTGCCTGGCAAGTGCAAGGGCTTAAATTCGATCCCCAGTTCCAAAGTGGGGGAAAAAGAACTTGGAGGCAGAGAATGCATCCAAGTAAACAGAGCAAAGCTTAAAGCATCAGAGGCACGGTGGATATTGCTCAATAGATAAAAGGCACTTCAAGAATTTGTAGGAAGTGAAGCAAGGAACACGTGTTAGGGTACTGAAAAAGATTTCTTGAATGAAGCCAACTGGTTAGCTAGTTTAAAAAAAATACACAAGATATACAGGTGTAGGAGACAGTCAAATATTCCAAGCAGAAAGTCTAAATGAAGAAGATATTCAAATTGAGAAGAGCCCTAAAGTGAGATACAGAATGTGGTCCAACTGTCTTATAGTAGAAATTTTGATAAACAATATAATAAAATAATAATCAATTTAATTTTAAACTTATTAGCCAATAGACTCTTCAATTCATTAAAAGTAATAAAAGAGAGGCTGGTGAGATGGCTCAGCGGTCTAAAGCACCTGCTTAAGCAAGCTTAGGCTACCACAGGGACCACGGTTTGATCCCCAGCACCACATGCTGCACCAGCCCCACACCCAGAGCAGGCTGAGCTGGCCATAACATAAATAAATAAAGTTAAAAAAAAAAAAAAGAAGAAGAAGTAAAAGACAATCTGAAGATTAATGAGGAAGATATTGCACAAAATGTACATTTCAGGAGACCTGACAGTGATAGCAGCCAATATGCATTTAGCCTTCAGTGCATGCAGTCCTTAAAGCCATCATTTTCTGCTGGTCTCGGGAGAAGCCAATGTTTAATTTTTTTACTTATCATTTTTAATTTCTTATAACTTTTTTCTTTTCTTTCTTTTTTACCCATTTTGCACACTTTTTTAGAAATGTAATTTTATTTTTTTTGTAAATTTAATTTTATTTCATTTTATGTATGCTTATATCTGGCAATCTAAACAACTAATGTGAAGACAATATTGTGCTATACAGCAACCACTGTTGAATTTCTGTTGTTTTGTTTGGTGAAGTTCTATATCATATCTAATGTTTTGCTTTTCTTTTAACTATTCTGAATCGTGTTTAGATTAAAAAAATCATTTTCTTTCAAATTCTCAATAGTAAAAGTACGGCACTGCTATCACAGACAACAGTGTTAGAAGAGGCGATTTTCCAGCAGATACATGACATAAAGCGAGCAGATCTTCTACAGAAGACCTTTTCACACACGTTACCATCACTGTCACATTCTCTGGTGGTGTTGGATATGCCGTTTAACAAGGCACACATCATAGCTTCCTGTAAGTGGTGAGGGTGGGCCTTCTTACACTGATTCTAACATGCAGAATTAGGAGAAGCTATGCGGAGGAGTCTGGAGGACATGTGATGGGAGTTGCCGGCAGTCTGGGATGCCCCGGAATGTCCCTCTCAGAGGCCTGGGCCGGCCTTGACTTTGCCTGGGCTTTTGCTTTGCGCTGTGGCACACAACTGTGTGCCGGGGCAAGGCTGTGTGTGAGCACTGATGCAGCTTGTGTGGTCTCCATGCAGGATTCCCAGTGTCCTAGACAACTCAGGATCACAGATTCAGGTGGGCGGGCGGTGTGTGTGTGTGTGTGTGTGTGTGTGTGTGTGTGTGTGTGTCAAAGCTCTTGACTGTGTTTCCCAAGTAGCATTCTGTCTTCAGTTTCATTTGTACTGTACAGATGGTTCTCATTTGTATTTGTGGGAATGCAAATAAAGTAAATGTAACTGATTTTTCCCACAAAAAAATAAAATGAGACGATACACTAGTAACTTATGATATAAAAATTGTGGGCTGCTATTCCTTTAGTAACATAAAGTTTATTTCCTGATATGAAATGTAAACTAAGCATCCCATTCACTGAGAACATGAAGAATATTTTCTTCTGAGACTAGACGTGGTGCCACGCACCTATAATCCTAGTTCTTGGAAGGCTGTAAACAGGTGGATCATTACAAATCGAATCTAGTAGTGAGACTGTGAACACCCTGTAGACCCTTCCCTAAAATACAAAATATATATATATATTTTTTTTTTCCCTACAACACAAAAGAGCATAATAGCATGCCTTTCAAGAACTGCACAATTAATGGAAAGTCATTAATTTTTAAAATGCAAGTGGCCAACAAGATGGTTCAGTGGTCTAAAGCATCTGATTAGGCAAGCTTAGGCAACTGCAGGGACCGTGGTTCAATCCCTGGCACCACATGCTGCACTAGCCCTGCCACCAGGGCAGGCTGAGCAGGCCATAAAAAAATAAATAAATACAAATAAAATAAACTTAATAAATTTAAATTATGTTATTTTGTTAGAATCAAGAAAATATGCAATTCTGTAAATTTAACATAAGACACATGGGATATTTAGTGAAGTACAAACAAATTTCAAATAAACAGTGGTCAAAGATAAAATATTATAAATATTCAATTCTGAAGGAAATTGTAGGAATTACTACAGAGGACATGCTATTCAGAAATCCACAGGCAACATTTATTTTTCCTCTTTTGTCTTCCTTTCATCATGTCTGTTTCTTCCCACTCCTGTCTCTTTCACCAACACACACACACAGGCACGCACATGTGGACACATGCACACACATGCACGTACAATACCTTGGATACTTTGTTTTGTTTTATTTTATCATGAAGGAAAGTATAGCTATAGCATTTTCAAAATGCTAAAACATTTCTATCAAGCATGAGCCTCCCCTGTGGAGACTCGGCTATAACTTAATTGATGCTATCTTCAACATCTGAAAAGCATACACAGGAAATTTGATAACTGTTTATCCCAATGGTACAGCAGCTGTAATGGGAGAACAAGCCCCTTGTTCATCCAGCTTGTACGACACTCAACTGAACTTAATACAATGGTCCTGACCATAGACTAACCAAATCCATGTTTCACATTGTTAACATTTTTAGCTAGCTTTTCTGATGCCTGTTTATGGCAGTTAAACATTGACATTAATGCCAGTAAAATATACTCAATAGGAATAAGTCTGCAAACTGGCTATGCTACTTGGAAAATCAAGAGCTTATTCTTTATTTTATTCCCAGCTAACTTTTATCGGCAATATTTTCAAGCAAATAAATTTTCTTCTGAAAGGCAGAATGACAGTTCTAACATGACCTTTCCAAAACCCTATGAATGTACTTAAAAGTCTACATTAAAACATCACAGGAAATGGGTGATACAAAAAACATGAAGAAGGGCTTTTACATGTAGGACAATTATCATGAAATGACATAGGGTGGCACAGCGGTCTATTTGTTCAGCTAAACCACAAAATATACTATGGTGGTGGATAAAAGAGATTTCCAACTTTAAAATCATTATGTAATACATATTTAGGTCAAAAGCAAGACTCTAGGTGATGGGCATGTCCCTCGTGGTAGAGTAGATGCTTATAGCATAGAACCACAGATTCTACTCTAAACCTCCTAAATAAAATTTAAAATATCTGTCCCACATATCTAGATGAATGTTCCATCAATTCCTTAACACATGATTAAACCTCAAAATAACTTGTAAAATTAAAACAAATGTTGTAACTGGTTGGTCAACACTTAGCCTCTCTGAGCGTGTAGTGTAGACCATTTGCCGCACCCTTAGTTTCAGTCATTCATTTAGCAAATACCGAACAAACTGAGCACTTCTTAAATGCTAGGCAGTGGGTATTTAGCAGTCATTTATTTACTGTCTCACAAAAATCAAAACATAGAAAGAACATGGTATGTAGATTAAAATAACTACACAAATATTTAAATAACCTAAAATATTTATGAGAATTATGGAACAAAATAAAACAATGATACCACAGATAAAGAAAGAGCTGCACCACCAGCAGGTAACTCAACTTCCATACTTGTCTCTGGATTACCCAAGAAATAGCCTCCAGAAACTATTTTAAAGATTACTGAATTAATAACTTTAAATCCTACAAAGCATAACATTTTTCTAGGTTATTGAAAATGAAATATCTCACTAAGACTTGCCTAAACGCCTAGTACAGAAAGCGGAGGACAAAATACTACAAGCAAGGCTTCAAGCAGAGCAGAGAGGTCCTGTAGGACAGAGAAGAAAGGGCTGCGACCTCCGCTGGGACTCAGAAGAGAAAGGGAGCGGAGGCTGCACACCTTCACCTCCTTCAGTCGTTACCACCTCGTGTTTCAAGAATATGCAGATAATCATTAAACATCAATCAGTTAACAATTGTAAATATTTTTATTTAGTTGATGTGAAGGTTGGAGAAAGTGGCTGAAACTACAACTTTGGATAAAATATAGTCAGATCTTGGGGACTCCTAATATGAATAATAAATTTAATCATGAAGTCTCCCAATATGAATCTGATGATCTGTCTGTCCTGTCCTGTCCTGTCTGTCTGTCTGCCTTTCTCAGAACTGTGGATTGAGCCCATGGCCTCTTACAGATCTATATAACTAGTCCTTTTACGTATATTATTTTATAGACAGGGTCTCACTAAGTTGCCAAATTGCCCACACTGTGAGATACAATCTGCTATCCTCCTGCCTCAGCCTTGTGGACTGTAAAGATTACAGGCATATAATCTATATTTCTAAAAGATTTTGCATGATTAAAGTATCATAAACATTTTAATACATCTACAGTGTGTCATTTCAGAATGAAATGCAAGTTGATATTGGGCTGGCGAGATAGTTCAGTGAACTAAAGCACCTATATAGGCAAGTTTAGGCAAGTTGAAGGACCTGGGTTCAGCCCCTGGCAGGCACCACGTTTCTCGCCAGCCACACGCTCAGGGGCTCAGGGTGGGCTGAACCTGCCCGAGTCTGGGCGTGGTAGCTCATGCCTGTGACTCAGTGCTGGGGAGGCGAAAGCGAAAGGATCATCATGAGTCTAAGCTGTGTAGTGAGACCCTGTAACAACCAAATACATAAAGAAACGAAAGTTGATAGTCATGAGTGAGCTCTTCAAATGCCAAACATCGTATATCTATTATTAGAAATATATGAAATTAAAATTACTTCCTAAATTGACATATCCAAAATTCACTGAATTTAACTTTAACTACATCCTGCAGATGATGTATTTCTATACTCAAGGACCATTTTCTTGTCCTTGGATATTTTCTTGTCCAATGATTAATTTTGATATATTTTTCTACACTCTAGGATTCATTTCTTCTTTTTTTAAAATCTTCTTTATTTTTTTTTTAATTTTTATATTTTTGCAGTACCAGGGATTGAACTCAGGACCCAAGCACTTCTTCTACTGGGCTATATCCCAGACCCTGATTCAGTTCTTAATATTTGAAATAAATATTTTTCAGAAAGTTCCACTGATGACTGAACATAAACAATGTTTATATGGCATTTTGCTAATAATTTCATCTCATAATTAAAATTATAGTATTATTAATTTCCAGTGGAATACACTGATAAATATTTATGAATGATGGCTATACACATATGCCATATGGCAATGGTTCCATGTACAGTGACTTTTAAAAAGACACACAAGATGATAAAATTATATATGTTTTGTGTATATGCATACAATTACATACACGATTATTCTGTGAAGATGGTGATTTTCTACTACCTAGAAAGATTAACTAAAGACTGACGGAGGCATCCTCTTGCTCTGGGTTTGATTGGCTGCACACTTGCAAGAGAACAGCGCAGTGTACACACACTAGCCATAAACTAGTCAGGATTAAGTAATAGAATACCACTTGGCTTCCTAACAGAAACAATTCGTTTTAAACACATAATGATAAGTTTTCATTGTTCATAATTTTTCCTTCGGTACATCTTTTTAACAAATCTTTTCACTGTTCTAAGTTATTGAAAAAGAGATCAATGACTGTCTCATTGATCACTTAGCATTCTATAATAAAATGTGAGTAATATCTAATATTTCACAATTAACATTTTTTCTGTTAATCTTTGGTAACTGTTCAAATCTATAGCACAGTGAATACAACTTGGTTGACTTTTTGGGTACTTGTCGAATGTAGGTTGGCAGAAGTATTTTTCTCTTGTACTTATATTTTTCACCGTTAACTGGAGACATCTTCTTGTCCAAAGATTCTCCCAACAACAGGAGATTCTAGGTCAAAGATTAGTAGGAAGTACACATTGATATGATTTCCATTTCACAGAAAACTAGTATTATATCAAATTCAAAACAAAATTTCATTAAATAAGAAATACATTAGTTTTCTTGAAGGGAAAAAATTAAAAAGTAAATGTTTATTCCACTCCCTCATTTCGTGGGCACTAAATTTCTTTACCCCGTATGACTTACATTTAGGCCTTTAAAAACTGAAATTAGAAATTGTATTTTCCCTCTAAGGAACTGTGGTTGCAATAAACTCAAACACGTTTAAAATCTGTGTATTATAATAATGATAACACCTAAGTACAATTCGCTTACTTTTCAGTTGTTATTTGGGGAAAAATATTTGTCTCTCTTGATTACTCAGGGTTATAAAATACCAGGGCCTACACACGCCCTGGGCATAGGCTCAGCCATAGTAACACAGATTGGCTGGACCTCGGCCCCCATGCTGTGCTTTGTACACTGTTTCTACTGAGCTTTTATTGAATAACCACCTTTATGTCTCTAGATTGCTCCTGTTTAAAAAGCAAAAATGGTTCTTTAGTCCTTAGATTTAGCTAAATTAACCCAAGAATCTTATTTCAGAAGAACTTTACTGCTGAAATAAGTCAAAAGTTTTAAGATTATAACTAGCAAAATAAAAAAAAAATAATAAAAAAACCCTACATGTCTAACACGAGATAACTCGGAATTCTTTACCAAGAAATTGTGATTTACATAAAAAATATTTGAGGAGCCAAGTGCCAACAGTAGTTTCTCCCTTAGGTGGTCTCAGAGATGAGGGAGGTCCAGTCACAGACTGGAGACCCAAGAGCACACGGACTGTGATGTCCACAACAAACCTGTACCAGGACTGCAAGTAATTTCACATAGTACAAGTTAATGTACTGTCATTTAGAGAAATAAGATGTTGCAAAACTGAGGTTTATATTAATCACAAATTATTGGTACATTGTTTATTGTGTTTTGTTATATTACATTGCTATAAACACCACTGTTTCCAGAAGACATGATTCAAATTTATTAAGGACTGAGAAATGTATTTTTCACCATATAAATTGAACAAGTGATTATACTGTGGTCCCACAGATGATTTACAGTGTCACATGAATTACTCTTGATTTATATGCATGTATCTTTGTTTCTTTTTCCACACTACAATCTGTATATATGCTAAGAATTTTTAACTTCTAATACTATATTGCCATAAATTGGTTCACAAAACAAAAGACTCAGAACTTTTGTAAATTGTAGCTTTCCCTAAAGCACAAAAGGCTCAAGAATCACAACCTACCTCCCAGATATCCTAGTGTTTATTAAACAGTAAGGCTTTCTCAGTGCTGGGGTCCCCTGGTAAGTTCCTGTGGAAGAATGAGTGATCTAGGGGAATAATATCTGCACTTTTAAAAAAGCGACAAGTTGTGTGACTGTAGTGTTTGCCTGGTTTGCGACTGTGTTTACCATAACGCAAAATCTAAGAAGCAAGTTTTGCCAAGAAAATGGATTTAAAAGAAGCCAAGAGAATTTTCAAAACCTCTCTAACAAATATTATGAAAATCTTCAAAAACATAAATAGTGTATTGGGAAAAAGTTGGATAGGAACTTCTTTTTATTAGTAAGTTAATACAGTTTATCTGTCTACTCAACCATTCATTCAAAGAGCAGCTGTTGAATTTTATTATATGCCAAGAAATAAGCTTTTTGAAAAAAAAAGAAATAAGCTTTTTGCTCTGAGAGATGGATATAAATGCAATGAATATGAATGATATGGTTGCTGTCCACACACTACTAATTCATGAGCAAAACTTTCTCAATACTTTTGTTTTGCTTTGTCTTTTTTTTGTTTTTTGATTTTTATTTTTGATTTCAGTGCTGGGGATCAAACTCAGGCCCCAATACCTGCTTAAGAGAGTGTTCTGACACTGAGCTGCACCTCTACCCCGTAAACATTTTACGCACTAGTTATCTTTTGTACTAAATAAAGGCATTAATTAGTTTCTCATTCATAGAAATTAACTCAATTGTCTTTTTTATATATTTAGTACAGGGTCTCACTATGCAGCTCAGACTCATAGTGGTCCTCCTGCTTTCAGTCTCCCCAGCACTAGGATTACAGGTGCACATCACCACACCCTGACTCATTGCCTGGCTCAGTACACCTGGGGCAGTAACAGCATGGCACATGGTGCCAGGCATCAAACCCCAGTCACTGCACTTGCCTAAGCAGGCACTTAGTCCCCTGAGCTATCTCGCTATCTCTGCGGCTGTGTATTGTATTATATTATATTATATTATATTATATTATATTATATTATATATTATCCTTGCCTTACACGGAGCCATCGAGCTATGGAGCAACAAAATAGTGATGGTTGATATGGCAGGATGGACTAACTGAATCTGGCATTTTTTATCTCTAGTTTTCAAGGCTCATTACTTCCCAACTAGCTCTTATTCCCAAGGAAAGAGGGTACATAAATGAAGGGCTCCAAAACTGGCAAGATAGCTCAGTGGACTACACGCCTGCTTTGGTAAGCACAGGGACCACAGTTCAATCCTAGGAGAACATGCCCCACAGTTCCTGCCCCCAAGCACGCTGAGCCAGGCAATGAAACTGGGTGTGGTGGCACACTCCTGTAATCCCAGTGCTGGGATGGGTGAAAACCGGAGGATCACTATGAGTCTGAGCTGTGAGCAGTGAGATCTTGTACCAATACATAAAAAAGAAGGGGTTCCAGAGATGTAGAGTGGGGAAGTGAGATTAGAAAAAGGTCACATACGCATATTAACTCCGCACAATGAATGGAATCATTATGAATCACAAACACAAACCAAGAAATAATACTAATTGTTTTTAAAAAAGCATTTAATAATAACTTCTCAATTTGACTCTCTAATAGACTTCTTGTCTGTAAAATGTATGAAATGTGACTGAAAAATACACCAAATGTGGAGCTCTTCTTCTTCTTCTTCT
>PVKN010042377.1:0-10408 GCA_004027915.1 Capromys pilorides
AAAAAAAAAAAAAAAAAAAAAAGCCTAGTTAAAATGTATTCTACGAAATTCATATTTCTTAATAAATAAATATATTTTAGAGTGGAAATACCATCAACAAACAATGAGCAGCTCTCCAGAGCATACAGAAAAACTTCATTCACATCATAAATTTATATATTGAACTATATAAGGTATAATATCATTAAATAAGTCATGGACAACAATAGAGAAATATACCCATGCTCTAAAATGATGAATAGAAGGAAAAGTGGATTTAGTACTACAACATATCTGTTTAAGAAGCAACTCTAGTATTTACTAACAAGAAAATGCATTTAGGTCCCTAAAAGCAAGATTCCTTATTTTGCAAACAATTATAAGAGTAAATGATCTTCCTGCCTCACAGCACCGGAAGGAGGAACATTACGCAGCTCTACAGAAGGTCGCTTCACATAAATGCAAGTGAAAGCCATGGGGAAGAACGGGGAGTGCAAGACGGGCGAACAAGCGCGACTCACAGGCTCGCCATGATTAGATGACCTTGGATGACCAAATCTGAGCTTCATGAATGTAATCTAGACAATCCTTTTGAGTAATTGCTATGAGTTTAATAAATGCCAAACTCATCAGGGATCAATATTCTAAATAAGTACCAATCACCTTGAACGAGCCCAAAAGAATCACTTATCCACCCCACCTCTCCTCTATAGGAAGAGACCCTGTCCCACATTCATGCCCGCTGGCTACACGAGTCGCTTCCTCATTTGGTCCTAGATTTAATCAATTTTACCTGAGCAATGGTGCTTGTAATCTCGTTGGTTGACCATAGTTTCGTCCCACCTCTTGCCCCCTAAGCGAGTTCCCATGTTCTCCACCTTAGACCCACCTCACCACATGCTTTTATTTACTCTATAAAAGTCCCTGGAAGAGACAGCTTCCTGGGGACAACCCGCTCAAGATCCTTCTTCTGTCCTTCTCTTGGACAGAAGCTTTCTTTCCCCCAATAAATAAATTCTACTCTTAAAAAATAAAATAAAGTAAAATTAAAATAAACTAAATTTTAAAATGCCAAACCAAATAGTCATTAACACTGTAAGAAACAGTTATTAATTTCTTAAAAGCTGAAAAGATGCAGACTGAGAAATGATAGAGAAGGAACTGAGAGCCGGCCTGTTCAGGACACTAATTCTGAAGTAAAGAGTAAATTTTTGGGCCTTGGGAAAATCCATTTATTGACGGTGCAGAGACAAAGGGTCACCGGGCAGCAATATTGACAAAGAGAAGCCACGAAGTCTATGGGTGAGAAGGCAGACGGGAAAATACACGAGCCGAGGCTGGAGGGAATCGTCAGCTTTTTCAAAGACAGACAAGCACAGAAGAGGGACTTTATTTGGATAAACAGGCCCTAAAGAGAGAAAGTTAGTGACAACCAAGTTAAAGTGCATTCAGTGATTCATAGAATGAAAATATAGTCAGCGCCGCCTTAAAAAAGTTGAGTCATAAAAACTCCGAGAGAAACCCAGGGGAAGGGGTTGCATGAGTTTGGAGCAGGGCGCCCCTAGGCAAGACAGCCTCCTCCCCATGGGAGAGGACAGAAGCAAGTCAGTGAAGAGAGGGCACCAGAGAGGATCAGGCCTAAGAAATCTTATGGAAAGAGAGGAAAACAGAAAAAGAATTCAGGGATAGAGGAGAAATGATGGGTTGGGAAGATCTGTGATGTTTTTCTGAAGCTATTGAGAAGGCAGGTGCAGTTAATGTCCCGAGAGGGAGGCCTCAGCAGACCACCCCTACTCTACATCTTCCTAAAGGTTTAGGTTGACCTTTCAGCTCATCATGGTCAAGAACCATCCTTGGGCTGGGGCAATACCTCGGCATTCTAAGTGTCTGCTTGACAAGTTCAAGGGCCCAGGTTCGATCCCCAGTACCACATGCCATGCGAGTCACCCAAACCAGATGTGATGGTGCACACCTGTATTCTCAGCACTGGGGAGGATCACTAGAGTCTGAGCTCCATAGTGAGACCCTGTACCAAATGAATTTTAAAAATTAAAAAAATTAGAAGAATTAAAAATAAAGAACATTCTCATGTGGTTCTTAGAGAAATAGACAGAAGAGTACAGGTTGCATAAAACATCTCATTCTTTACCCAGAAAACTAGAACTTAGGAACTTGTCTAATAACTTCTTCATACTGAAGATATTACCCTCCTTACCTTTCTTTCCTCTGATTCTATGTAATGATAATGTGAAAATGAAAACATGTAGTCTACTTGCTTCAGATCTTTCCTTCAAGAAATCACATTAAAATGCTCATTTTTAAAACAGTTTAGCAAATAAAAAATCAAAATAATACCACAGGGCACTGTATCTCTTTAAATCACTCTATAAACTGTCAAGAATCTCATAGTCTAATCTGAAAACTACTTGTCTCAAGAGGCACCAATGTTAAATTTCAAAAATATAAAACAAACTTGTTTAAAACTTAAAATGCTCCTATTTGCAGTAAATTTGTTCCTTGAACATCTTTTTTTTTTTCTTTTTAATGCACCTGATGTTCCACAGTTGCTGTTACAGAGATGAATCTATAGACTATTGGTAACTTTAAGGAGAATTTTGCTAAATTAGTTTGTAAGTTCAGTTTAGGAATTTCTTTTCTTTTTTTATATGTTTGGTATAGGGTCTCACTATGCAGATCACAGCTCAGACTCATAGTGATCGTCCTATTTTCAGCCTCCTATGTGCTGGGATTACAAGCACGTGCCACTATGCCAGGACTCAGTCGTTGACTCAGCGTGCCCAGGGGTGGGACCAGTGTGACAAGGAATTTCTACTAACTATGTTTTGTTGAGTTGGTAAACGTCCAGATCTTATGCCTAGAACTTCTTTCAATGCTCTTATGGACATGAATGCCATTTACAAAAATTCTAGGTTTAAGAATACAGAGTTTGGGGCTAGACAAAGCTACCCCTGAGCTGTTATATTTTTTAAACAATACCACAAGCCATTCTTTAAGTTTTCTGTACTCACTTCCAAAAATAGGGGAGAGAGATGTAATTCAAGTTGAGCCTGCTTGCCATACTCTCTAATAAATTTGCCAGTAAGTGTTTCTGAGATATTGTGATGAGTTGAAATCTGAAAGGTCATTTTGGCCTATCATGGTAAAGTGGAGTCACACCTGGAAGCTCAAGACAGATAGCGCCAGCAAACAGAAATTTAGAACTGTGGCTTCAAACAGCTACCTCTGTGCCTGACAGGAAGTAAAAGTAATCGGAAGTGGAGCACATGTGACATTCCACCCAAAGGACCCCAAAAATGTGTGAGGAGAGGGAAAGCACCTCATCTGGGGCTGGAGGGCTCCTGTTCACAGGTGACAACTACCACAAAAAGGGGGCCTCCAGAATTATGATAAATGTGGCCATGTAGATATCTAGAGTTTGGCAAGACTGAAGAAACAGGCTACATCTGCGATCACACAAAATTGTACTCTTTAAAGGAATCACTTGACCATTTGTTTGTCGTGTTTTACACTGAGTGTTTGTGTGTCGGCATTTTACCACAACATATAGTTTTAATAATATCTCAGCAAAACATGCTCCATACACTTACAACATGTGTGATAGTGCGGCTATATATAACCATTATGTTTATATTTGTGACTGAATTCATGTTCACGACAAAATTACTTCCCTTCTCCAGGTCTCCCAATATCTTAGTTATTACATCTGGATTCCTGTTTTACTTTCCTGACTGTCTCAGTTTATACCAATCAGGGAATCAGTGATTTCTAGTTTGCTCGAGAAAAACAATATATGTTTTATCTAATCTGCATCTGTGATTTCTCACAAGCTAGTCATGGGCTAAAACTCTAACTTCTTCATATACTCAATTCTGTAACCATCAATTTTTTAGGTTTCGTACTCCTCTGAACTCCAACAGCATTTAGTAGTAGCATCATTCATTCAACAATGAGTCAACTTTTCTTATTGCAATTCCTATTACTTATTTCTATTAACAATGCTAATTTCCTTCATTGGTTTCCCTAAACTAGCTTGCCTAAGCATTGATGAGCTCCTTGAGATCTACTTCATGCAAATGCACACAGCACAGAAACTGGGCTCAGTAATTACACTGTCAATACATTCCATTTGGCTTAATGTAGATAGATTATTATAGCCGAGTACTATGCAGTGCAAAGTCATTTATTTCATATTATTGTTTACTTTTTTCTTTAAATATTTAAGAAGATAGGACCATGCAGATAAAATGTGAGGGAAATCAGTAGAAACGGCTACTACTGATTATGAGTGGACATGTGGTATCAAAAAACTTGACCTATAACTGGAGCTGTCACTATGTCCTTTTAACTGGTATTTAGTTAAAATAATCGTCATTCACCAAAAAATAGCACATTGCTTAGCAGTGCAAGAAAAGATGTTTCTCCCTTTATTGACTTATCCTAGAAATCTAAAGATTTTGTGTCACTCCTCTCTTGTGAGCTTGGCAAAGGATTTGCAGCCTGATTATTTCTGTGAGCACAGTGTGTCTTTTTCGGGGGAAAGCAAACGAAATACATGGAAATGTATCAGTGTATGTTGCCACACACCGTGCTGCTCTTCCAGTTTAACTTATTTCTCTTGTTGTTGGCAGAACACAAAGAGACTTCCCTATCAGAGATAAGAAAATAGTGATTAACGACTCTTCATACAAATTCAGCGCAATGCATTTTTCAAGAGCGGGGATGACATTTTCTTCCCATCTACATCTGACTCATTCTTTAAATGTTAACCAGTTTTAAGGTGTGATTGAGCTTCTGGGCTTGTGAAGAGCAGGTGCAGAGAGGGGTTAGGCACAGGCTGCTGTTTAGAGGTTCACAGTAAGTGGGTTCACTAAGGTCCGTCTTAGGGTTACAGCAGGGTAGGAAGCAAGTTTTGCTGACTTCTTTCTGAACGTATTCATTTTTTTTTTTTTTATATGCTCACCTAAGGTGGTGTGAGAAACACAGTGAAAACTTAAGACAAATGTTTCTAATAATATATATGAAAGTAAGGAAGAACTGACGAAAGCATTCATGTGATAACGATTTCAATAACATCAACAATTGGGGGGCTTTCGGGTTAGCTCAGTGGTACAACCCCAGTCAGGCACAGGGTGACACATGCAGTTCAATCCCCAGACCCACCCTTAAGGCAGCCTGAGCCAGTCAATAAAAAAAAAAATCCTTCTCAGTAATATCAAAGATAGCTTAATAATAGTTAAAGTACAGTTAGACTCATCCAAAGAAGACAAATTATTAACTCAAATGTATTAATACTTCTTGGTTTTATATGTGCATACCTATGTATGTGTTCCCAGTAATGTAGTTTTCCTTAATCATCTTATAAATTCATTATAAATTGATACTAAATAAATGAATTAATAAGCAAATGTCTAATACATGTTGCTGATCCACTTGAAATATCTGTCTATAGTGGAAATCTATAAAACCTATCAGGCTCCAAATAATTTGGCAAAGACTTCTCTCTGTCATGTATTCGTGATGACCAGGATCCTTTTGGATCATGGACATTAATGACATTGCAACTTTCTCTCTGTAGTTGGAAATTTGGCTACGAATTGCACAACTTAGTATTTTAGGGCTTAGCCTCTACAAGCTACACAACTTAAACAGATGCCTGAACATAGTTAAGGAGCTAATAGAGTTAAATAGCTAACTAGACCACAGAATCAGGAGCCCAGATCCCTTAAGTTATTATCAGAAGCAAAAGCAAAATCAAACATATCATTTGACATTATGGAACTTACGGTTTATAGAAGCTGTAACATTACCATCTTTCACCTACAAAAGTCAAGAAATCCATTGCTTTTTCAAATGTATACACAACTATATGTAAAAAAAAGTATTCCAGTTTGATTAGCTTTTATGTTTAAAATGAAAGGAAAAGCAAAGAACTTTGCTAGACAATTACCATGTGCCAATAACTGTATTATTATTCTACCTAATATTCATTTCACATTTACAGAAGTTAGATAGTACTGCATCATTTTACAGAGGAAAAAAATATATTTTAAGGAAATTATGTCAATTTTCTGCCAACCATGATACTTTGATGACTGAGTACTAGCGTGGATATCTAAGCCCACATTGCTCTGGCATCAAAATACTCATATATTCTGCCTACTTCCTTCAAAGTAACATAATCACACCAAGACATTTTCTGTTTTTTTTTTTTTTAATGCAAACCATCAAGAATAGAATAAGAACATGACTGAAAAAAGAGTGAATGTGATCATTAAATGTTATAAATAAAAGCATCCTTTGGAGGCATGGATTCTGACCCTCCTTGCCAATGTACCTCAACCATGTTACACCAAGATGCATTCACATTTCACACTAAATATGACTTGTTTCTAACTATAAATTGTTGGAGTTGCCAGAAGTGAGCTGGCATTACTTTTATAGATTTGTGCAAAAATGCTGACTCTATTTTGATTTTTGTTTGTTTGTTTTTTGTTTTTTGATTTGTACCAGGGATCAAACTCAGAACCTTATGCTTGCCAGACAGGCATTTATGCTGCTGAGCTATCTGCCTGGCCACTGAAATACTTTTGCATATACTGAATCTACTTAAAAATTTTAGGTCTTTTATTTCTGAATAGGTCCACATGAAGTTAATAGTCCCAGGAACATGAACTACATTATTTTGCTTTTTTTGTAATATCTCAGATACTTCAATAATGTCTTATGTGCAGGGTAGGTTCTGGACTTCATGTATCACTCACAATGGAACATGACTTCACATGCATGTTTGAACACACCAACCCTACAAGAGGTAACTGATTCAAATGCAAAGCTGTTATTAACAAAAGACCAGACTGGCCAGAAAAGATGCCCAGGAATTTTAAAGAAAACCTTTCAATCAGTACATGTGACTTTGTTCATAATTGTAATCATATTCAACAGTGGCGATTCTTTCATCCTCAGAGCCAATATGTTAAGGCAAAGAGGAAGAAACTGTCTCTAGTATCACTGCTCAGCCAATAGGCTGGACTGTTTGCCTAGATCTGCTTAGATCTAATGTTTTGCTTCTTCATTCAGTTCTTATTCAGTGGCTAGAAATTAAAAGGCAACTATTTTAAGGTGCTTTCAGGGGTTCTGACAAAGACCAAAGACTGCGTGTTGAATGTCTCACAACCAACCCTACTTACAGACACCATGAGGTCTATTTTATGTAACAAAATCATAGACAATAATAATAGAACTTTGTCCAAATTCCCTTGCACTGATAGTCAGATCCCTACTTTTAAAATTTCCATCAGTGGTCTTTGAGGCACACCTCGTACCTCGATCCTTAAAGCATAGCTAACAGGCAATGTGATTAGGGTGACGAGATTTCCAACTGAAGAGAGAGACCAGTTTCTTTGTTTCAACATTCCAAGTTGTTAATATCTTACTTTCTGTCACTACTGTTGGCCATCATGCTATGACACTGCAAATGTCAAGCAGTTCACGTATTATATTCATCTCCAAAATCACCCCTTAAAGCACATATCATTAGGTAATTTATATGCAGACAAACTGAAGTTCATACAAGAAGGGAGACTTACCATACAGGACTAGCAAGACACATTTAATCCTATGCCTGTCTTGGTTCCAAAGTTTACATCTTCTCATTATTCTATAGTACACTGGGAGGTACATAAATGTTTTAACAGTTGGGATTGAAGGAATTGAGAATGGGAGGGATTGACAAAGTGGATGTTAGGTTCAATCTGGCCTGAAATTGAAACCTAAAAATAATAACATAAATGACACCTATCATATAAAGCATGTATATTTCACAAGGTATCACAAAGGATTTTATTGCAGTTTGAGATAATGTGATCCTTCTGACCTAGAAGTCTTCAAAACTTCTAGGACCCATGCTTAGACAACATGCTCAGCCACACATGCTCATTCTGTTAAAATCTAAAAATGAGGAAGATATAAAATTCATCAGAGAAGAATGAAATGGCGTGTCCCTGTTGGGCTTTCAGTGAGATTTATAAACATACTGAACTAAGGTCATTCGATCTGGACTTAGCTTTTTCCTTGGGGCCGCAGTACCCACCTGAGACATCAGCACAGGGTCCCACCCGTGTCCCAGACCATCAGGCAGCATGGTAGATGGGAGTCAATGTGAGCAATGAATCTCCATGCCTTGCAGCAATCTGCCTAATTATAATTCTTTTCATGACTAAGGGCAGCAATTGACTTCCAGGTAGTTACACTGAGCCCATACTAGACATATGGCCAGCATTATCCAAGTAATAATTACTAAGTAAACATACTTTTTCTTCATAAGTACAGTGTGCTTGCTCTAAAAAGTTTCTGGTAAATTGAGTTTTAATGCCAGTGGCTCCACTGCTGATGCATCTCTTCCAGGAGCATTATGAATATTTCATGTGGAATTAGAGTGAGTGCCATGCTATTCATTGTATCTGGAATATTGCATTTGCTCCTCCACTCATTGCCTCTTCCACTCTTCCCCCAGTGGTGCTCTGCCTGGCAAGGGCAAGGAAAACCCTCAGGATCTGCGCCCTTCACTGAAGTCTTCTTTCCTGTCATCGCCTCCCCACTCTCTATCCAATAAATTATCAAGGCCACTAAGTCCTCGTCTGTAGTCCTGTTCACTCTATCCATTCCTCGTCTGCTGCCAAAAGGACATTTTTAGAATGAAATCTGAGGATGTGTGTGCTCTTACTTAACTCCGTTTTGTGGTTCCTAGTCTGAACTCTTTCAAAATGTTTACAATGCCCTCCAGCATGGCACTGGGAGAACCACAGCCTTTGCCTGATACCCCATGTGCTTCCTCACATTGAGTCATTTTCCTCTCTTCCTCGAGTCTGTAATCCTCTGTCAGGCTCCCAGGCTACTGCCCCTACTTTGCCTTTGTCTTGGAGAGTCCTCCTGCTCTTCCAGGTTTCAGCAACCACTTTGCTCCAATTAAGTCACCACTGTCTGGCCTGTGTGTTCACTGTGTACTTTCACCAGAAATCCCACCACATCTGCCTGTAAACCCTTGCCCTGGGCACACCACCTGGCTCAAAGTAGATGCTGAATTATCTTCTGGTAAGTGCAAAACAGTGAGCGTCTCTCAGTGGCACCGTGGTGAGGAATCTGAACACATATAATTGAAAAGAATGCATAACTGAAAATTAGAGGTAAGAGAAAGCCAAGAGCGAAAGAGCTTTTGCACCTGAAGGTAAGAAGTGTTGTCAGCTGGGACCTGTAATACTTTCAGGAAAGCTCTTACCTGGAAATGAGACCTATTTTTCTAACTAGAGCCAACCAGTTAGAATCACCACGCTTCCAAAGAGTGAGAATTCACCTTGCTGAAATGGTCAGATGGAATTTCTCGAGTCATGAGTGGAAATTTCTAGAGAAAGGAATTCTGCATAGAATTCAGATAAAGGACAACCAGGGCTATGGTTTATCTCAGTTCTACTGTGTGCTTCCTCTGTTCATAAAATAATAATAACCCTTTTTAAACAAAATCAATGAGAACATTAGGGTTTAGTGGACGTTCGGATGACTAGCATTTTTTTTAATAAAGGTTAGTTTGTACAATATCCAAATGGTACATTTGAGTTTCTCGCAGCTCTTTTTACCCTCTACCTACCCCCAACATACACACACATACACATACACACACATACACACACACACACACACACACATACACACCAAATATAATTTAACAAAACTCATAGATATTGACTACTAAGTTTCAGGAGGTTAGAAATGCCACAAGTCTAAGATGCAGAAGCAAATACAAACACACTCAGCCATCTTATCTTCGACAAAGGGGCCAAACAAACTTACTGGAAGAAAGATAGCCTCTTTAACAAATGGTGCTGGAAAAACTGGCTTTCTACATGTTGAAAACCAAACCTTGACCCAAGTCTATCACCATGCACTAAACTAAAGTTTAAATGGATTAAAGATCTAAATATCCAAAGAGAAACATGAAATCTCCTGGAAGAGAAAGTGGGAGAAAATCTTGAAGACATCGGGGTAGGCCAAAAGTTCCTGTACAAAAATCAAAATGCACGTTTAATACTTGAGAGCATCAATAAACGGGACCTCCTCCGGCTGAGAAGTTTTTTCACGTCAAAAGAAATTACCAACAGAGTGAAAAGACAACCCATAACTTTTGAAAAGATTTTTACTAATAAGTATTCAGAAAAAGGTCTTCTATTTAGAATTTATAAAGAACTAAAAACTATTAGGGTCCCAAAATTCAAAGATCCAATCCAGAACTGGGCATCTGAGATGAACACACACTTCTCAGAGAAAGAAATTCTACAAGCCTATAAATACACGAAGAAATGCTCCACATCACTAGCCATTCATAAAATGCAAATCAAAACAACACTTAGATACCATC
>PVKN010042378.1:0-10403 GCA_004027915.1 Capromys pilorides
TGATAGAAAAAATTTTAATATTTGTGCCCTCAGCACCTGTGTGTAAAGAATCAGTAGGCATGGGTGAATCAGATTGCATAAAATTTTATGTTTCATAAATGAAATGAAACTGGTGAATCATTTTAGAGATTTACAATGTTTCCAGTTGACAATTTTCTGCTAAGATAGACTTTCAAAAATGAAGAAATGTAATAAATACATACTACATAGGATAGCATCATTTTATAAATGCATTCTAAGGTGGTGAATCATTTGGAAAACCTTCAGGGCTGGGGTTCCATCCTATGATTTTCTAAGTATGTCCGACCTTTTGAATTTATATCTCCTTTAGTTTTTATGAGCTGTTTTTAACTGTAATGCAGTTCTAGATGTTTCTAGTGGATCCTGACAGTCTCTTGACTTCCTTTTCTTCTTTCCCACAGTGCATCAAAGACCTCTGCCCCAGCCAGCACTAGTTTCTATGAGCTCCAATACTTTTCCTTCAAGATATCCTAAGCCGAACTCCAAAAACTCCTTCCCACCATCTCACATGCCTGGAGCTTTAGTGGAGAGGTTTGTGGCTCTGGAAATTAAATCCTAACCTGATGTACTGCCTAGGTCCACCTGACACTGAGGAAAAAAGAAACGACTCAGCATGTGATAGTGTCTGAAAATCTGGAGTCTTAAAAACACTGCCAAGCTGAGCAACAGGAACAACATGCTAAGCTACTGCTCCCCTCTCTGGCTGTGCTTGCCCAGTAATCATCTGTCCTAGATGGAATGAACTCTTAGGCAGAAGAGGGGGGATGTTTTCACATTATTGATTTAATTGAACAAATAAACAGGGTCTGGGGCTATAGCTCAGCAGCACAGCAGCACCTGTCTGGCAAGCTCAAGGTCCTGAGTTTGATTTCCAGCACTCCCAAAACAAACAAACAAGCAGCAAATATTTAAGTTACTTGGAGTTCCTCCTGCACCTTGGGTGGGGATACTAAGAAATGCATCTTGCACTTAGCAGATGCTGAGAGTTCATGGCATGGGCTTTTCCCCTGGTAAGCTCATTCTCTCAATAGCAGCAGCATCTCTCACAGCTTTTAAGAAGGCTGTCCAGAGGCAGAGACATGAAGAAGAGAAAGACCTAAGTTATTCCTCCCAGTCAAGGCAATGGGTTGCCTCATGGTGTCCCCCAGTGCACCTTTAATATTCCAAATGAAAAGTCCAAGTCCTCAGCCTACACATTGCAGAAAATGTAACCACCAGCAAGATATGCCCATCCTATCAAATGTCGGGAAAGACTGCAAAATCTTTTCAATTTTCCTTGGTGTCCTTTTCTTCTCACTTTTTAATTTTCTTTTTGCCATGCCTGTCATTTTTCTCCTACTGATTCATATGACATTGATTCCAGTCCATCCTTTATTCTTGAAAATTATTACCTATATGAGTTGCCGTGCCAAGCTGAAGTTTGCTGACAACATGGGCGAATCGTGTGTTACTGCTCAGCATGGAAGGAACAGGTGGCATTTCAGGCCAACCTGGATGCTCCTTCCCCCATGTCAGTCCCTGTCATTTGGTGCTCACTTCCTTTCCTGTATGCTTTACTCAAGGCATCTCAATAACAACTGAGAAGCATCCTCAAACTGCCCTCTTAAACCAACTCCTCGGACTGGCTCTACCACCTAAACCAACTTGAAACCCATTCTTTTTCTATTTCCACAGTAACAACAGCTTTCCACAGAGTGCCTCCCTGCCACCATACTTCTCTCAAGGTCGGTACATTTCTTCTTTCCTGATCTGTTGCAGCCAATGTGTCTGTAGAATTTGATTTCCAACAATCTCAAAGTCTTTTGGCAAAAGTTTTATTGTTTTCTAAAAATATATGGCTTCCTCATTCAACATTTAATTCAATGTCTACAGTGTACTAAGGGTTATTGGGATGATAAAAGACAGTAATATATAAATTACTGCACATGCATGTGCATGCGCATGTGCACGCACACACACACACACACACACACACTCACACATGCACATACTTCATCAGCATGATATCCTTAATCTTTCCACTCACAGATGTTTCTCCCTACTATTTTCTTACTGAGCTCAGGGAGTATCTGATTTTCTCTATAGTTTTAGGTTTCCTGATGAATCTGCCCTTGATTTGTGTGTTGGGGAATATGTTTAAGATGTAGATAAAGAAAGATTCTAAGACTAAGAGAATCTCAGATTCTAATTCAGTAAGTCAAGGCTGGGGCCAAGGCATCTGTATTTTTAATGATACTACCTCTAGATGTTTTAGAGGGTCATCAAATTTTAATGTGCACACAGATATCCTGGGAATTCTGTTAAAAATAATATTCAAATTTAGTAAGACTTGGAGAGGCCTGAAATTCTGCATTTCTAAGAAGTTCCTAAGGAGTACTAATACTACTAATTTACTCTGAGTAACAGTTAGATCCTACAAAGTAGGACTAGATTGTGTTTTTCAGTCTTAAAGCACTTGGCTGGCAATGGAACTTTAAAAATGCTTATTGAGGTGCCAACCAGATAGCTCAGTGGACTAAAGCACCTACTTAGGCAGAGCACAGTGGTTGGGGTTTGATCCCCACTGTGCTTAGCCCTGTCCCCAGGGCGCCCTGAGATAGCGATTGAGACTGGGCATGGTGGCATACATCTGTAATCCCAGTGCTTGGGAGGCTGAAAACAGAACAATCATTCCAAGTCCAATCTATGTAACGAGACTCTGTAGACCCGTTTTATGTACTAAAAACATAAAAAATAATAAAAATGCTTATTGAAAAATAAATAATAGAAATGCTTGTGGAATGACTGTTGAATAACTGGAAAATTACCCAACTGTAGTAAAGACATTCTGCCACGACAAGAACTGCCCTATGGATGCCAATTTTCTAATTTCTTTTTCAAGAGACATTGAAAATATGGCTTTCAATGTGAGATTAGCCAATATTTAAATGTTGATTTCATTTTAAAAAATATCGTAGAGGGCAAACAGACCAGAACTTTTTAATTTGGTAATATGGTCCATTTGGAGAGATACCAGTATGTGTTTTAAATAGAAAACTAAATTGGTAAATTTTAGTTAAAGCTCAAAATTTTTCTGAAGCACTTCCTTTATATTTAGTTGGATGCATCATTCCATAAGTGAGTTCACACTGCAGGGACCAGGAATACCCTCTGTTTTCAAAGCCTTTAAGATTACTGCCCATATTCATCATGTGGCTTTCACTTGCCTGCTCCAACTTAATTTTTCACAATCTCCAACATGTACTAGTTTTAAACCCACATTTGAGTGTCTTCTATCAGCCTCTGAGCTTCAGATACTTCACTTCGAGCAATTTCCCAAAGTAGGTTTCCCTAGCTCTGTGGCTTTCTAAGTTGGTGCTAGGGATTACTAATACAGAGAGTCAATTTTAGAATACAACTTAATCAAAATTGATCCATCTTTGCCCAAGACTGCCAAGACACTGGGTCCTCTGTCTTCTGTACCAACTGCTCCAACTTCAGAAAAGTAAATGGTTTGTGTAAAGTGTTGTTCAAAAATCTAGCACCAACTCCTGTAAGAATGCAAACATTCAGCATGGTAGATGACTGCAATAAAAAGTTTGTAGGCTTGTATGTTGTGAACCACAGCTCTATGATGCTGGCTGGCACTGCATGCAGAAACAGAGAGTCATCCCTTAAAACTAGGATAGCCATGCCATATAGCCTTGGTTCTACAACTACTATACTGCTCGATTTCATTCCTTCAACTAGCATTATAAAAGTGTAGAAGTGTTGGGCACATAGAGCTCGGGAGGGTCTATGTAGGAATTGGGAACCTGGAAAAGGAGGATGCTAGGAGCTGAAGCTGAACTGTATATTTAGACAGAAGGCCACCTGTAATAATACTGGTGACAGTTCAGGAGGCCTCAATCTTTCCCAGGTGACTCTGTTATCCTGATTGGTAGCAACATACATGTAGTAACAATGCTAACACAGAACCATTTCAGGTCCTTATTAACATGTTGATTCCTGGGTCCCAGGGAAGTCAAAATTCCATAAGTATTCTCTCTATGCATAGTAATTTTGGGACCCAGAGTTTTAAGTCTTGGCCCTGTCACCGTCAGACATGATTTGTGTACCCTGTTTCCATAGGCAAAGAAAACAAAATAGTCCCCTTGTAATGTTGCCACAAGGTTAAGGGAAATGTACGCAAAGCACACTACTCAAAATCTGGGCCAAGCAATGCTGAATAAATGTTTGTTCAACGAACAAATGATGATAAATAATTTAAGGGAACATCCAGCTAATAGAATTTTCAAGTTTTTAACAGCTGTTCTGACATGTAGAAAACAGCTGAGCAACTATAGTCAACTCAGTCAAATCTTTCCTGGGATGAGGAAACATATTCTCATAAACTTTCAGGGACTATGAACAAGACAAAGACAGTTTCAGGAAGAGTGAGGCATATGACAAAAGTGAGGCATAATTTATGGTTTAACCAGGAGTGTCCTGGTTGATCAAATAGTCTGTAATGCCTTTAGTTAAGTAGTCCCCCTTTATATAAAATTCAGCAAAAACCTGGAGGTAGACAATGTTGATCTCAAAGCTAACAATATTCTCAAGGTAATTTCTTGTTATCTTGGGTAACTTACATGTCTTATTATAAAAACAATGAGAACAACTATCTTTGTTACTATAATGCCACAGCGCTAGCAGCTGGAAATCCATTCTGTGTACACTGATAATTATAGGAATCCATGAAAGATCTGTCTATTGAATATTCTAAATATTCATGTGAAAACATGGTGACTTTCTTGTAAATGGACCAAATTGCTTTGTATGGGAAATCACTAGAACTTGAGATTCTGCCCCCAGAATTTCACTGATACAGTAACAGAATACAGTTATGCCTGAGCAGCCCTAGTAGTTTTGAGCAGGTGAAAATTATTTTTAAACTCAGTTTTCTGAGATAGAAATGTTAATTATTGGAACATGAACAAGGGCATTTGGGGATGGAATGCTTTATGAGAGAAGTAAACAATAGCTTACAGTAAATTAATTTTCAGAATGTTTCATTTTAAAGGTCTCAGCAACAGACCTCCACTCAGAGCTGAAGGCAGAAACTTCTCCTTGCCAGTCCCAAACAAACCTCAGCCGCCATTCCTGGGGGAAGAGGAGGTAAGGAAGTGCGTTGTTCTTTTTCTTTTCCTTACCAAATGGGTCATAGGAAGCCGCCCTGGAATGCTCTTCTATGCTTTTGTTTTCTATCATCTTATTTGTTCATTTTTAATCAAATGGGAGAAGGTAGGGTGCCGCTCAGTGGTAGAGCTTTCGCCTATCATGTATGAGGCCCTGGGTTCAATCTCCTGTACCTCAAAAATGTTAGAGGGAGAATCCAGGTGAAAGTTAGGCATTTCTCCCCTTTTCAGGCTCTTCCAAAGGTGAGCATGCATTTTGCATTAAACAAGAAGAAAAATAATTCTACTTTCTTTCTGTTTTCTAGCTTCTACACTTGAAATAGCCACTTAGCTGCTCTGTTAGTGGCAGGTTTTTCCTTAAGTATGTGTTGTTATTGCACACAAAGCTGGAGAAATTATTATCCCTGGTCTTTCCTGAATAGAGGTTCCATTTTACAAGAAACACTTACGTGTGTCTTTGCAACCAGTGTCATGATAAAAAGCAGCTAAAATACCTTCTATGTAGCCCTATCTAAATGATTCTTTATTCAAGTTAAGAAAACAAGCATTTAAAAACTCATGCAATTCAGGTGATGATTTATGGAAATTATTGCTTGGAGCTTTTTTTTTTTACTTACCTATGTGACTACAAAATTTATTCAGCTTTTAAAAACTTACATTTACAGAATTTAGATGAAGACTGGTATATTTCTTACATTACCCGACCAGAGGCAGAAGCTGCTCTTAGAAAGATAAACCAGGTATTGTCTATAATTTATTTTTAAGTAGTTATAAATATTGATAGAAAGGGACAAATGGGATTAATTGCCTTATGGCATCCTAATTATGGCCTAGGGAATCTTACTAGGTGCTGTTCTTATTGCGAGGTGGTGTTTCTGGAAGACCCATTAGTGTCAGCCTCCCACCTACCAGGATCCCTAGCAAGGACTCCTAGGGCAGGGAATCATTCAGCTGGCAGAAAGTTCTAGTTTAAGGCAATCATTTGGTTGGCAGAATCTCAGGTGCTTTCTGTAAAAGTATCTGTCTTGTCATAGGAATCATGTAGCAGCAAAAGGAGACTCTCTCCTCAAATTTTGCATATCTTATCACAGTTGCCTTTCACATCACTGCAAAAGGACATATTGAAAAAGGGAAGGAGAGAGAGAGACAGACAGACAGACAGAGACAGAAAGAGACAGAGAGAGATAGAGACAGAGAGACAGAGACAGAGAGACACACAGACACAGATACAGACACAGAATCAGAGATAGACAGACACAGAGAAACAGAGATAGAGAACTATTTTGCCTTTTCTCTTAGAAATTTCTAGTCCTTCAGTATTACAAAGCTTGAAATAGATTCTTTCTGCCACAATGCTGATCCTCAAACTTAAGTCTATTTATCAGAATCTATAAAGCAAAGATCCTTCATCTTTCATACTTAAAAGTGTGGAGCCATCATTTCAATGTCAGCTACACTTTGAAATCACCTTGGGAGGTTATTTTTTAAAATCCTTATATCTGGGTCTTATCTGGACAGATTCAATTTTAATTAATCAGATTTGGCTTCAGACTTCCCAGATGATTTTGATCACAAGTTAAGCCTGGGAATCGCTGGTCCAGAGGTACCTTTGTTCAGCAGGGATATTCTGACTTGCTTGACTAACTTGGAATAAAAATAACAAAGGAAGGCCATTATTGCAGATCAGTGGGTGTTTTAGAGATAACCACATTTAGAACTCAGAGGAAGGAGCAGTTTAAGGAGTTGTCCTAGTTAGCTCTATTTTTATATTAGATCTTTACAGTACTACATTATTACATTGCCAATAATTTATCGACTAAATTATAGGAGAAATCACAATAGGTCAGCAAACATCAGGGGAAAAAAGCCTATCTAAAATACAGATAGCTTGCATTCAATTTTGTTCCTGTATGTGGTAGACAAATACTAAATGTAGGGAGCATGAAGTTTTGAAAGGAATACATTTCATAGGCAGGTGGGTGCTTCCTGTTTTATTACTGAAAGCAGATTTTATTTGCCAAGAGGCTTTAGAGAGGTTGACTTGGAAATTTCTATGCTATCTCTACTGTCTTTCTTCATAACTAGGAGACTTACAACACCTTCGGTCTGTAGTTGTTCAGAGAGAACCGAATGGCAGATCCATAGGGCAGTCCACTGCTCTTACAGACAACAAAACATTGACTTTTATTTCTCCTACAATAACAAAGAATTTGCCTTTTTAGGATGGCACCTTTCTGGTTAGAGACAGCTCCAGAAAAACAACAGCCAATCCATATGTCCTCATGGTGTTGTACAAAAATAAAGTTTACAATATCCAGATCCGTTACCAGGAGGAGAGTAAAGTATACTTGTTGGGAACAGGACTCAGAGGGAAAGAGGTAAGAGCTTAAGATTTCAAAATTTTCAACAATTGTTTTTGCATGCCTACATGCCTCTTTGCATGCCTACATGGAACCTCATTTCATATTCTTGGGAATCCACACAGTTTTCAGAGTTAAATTACATTGGTGAAATGATTTATTGAAGGGAACTATATCAAAATATTTATGAGTCTTTCTTATACTTTTTATTTGCAATAAGCCATATCTAAGGTATAAAGTAAGACAGTGTTTAATTTTGTAAAACGCTGTTAGAGTGTGTCAAAGGCTAGTCTCTTCTATTACTAAGCTTTGTGGTAAATTTTAATTTAAGACTGCAGTATGCTTACAAGTCTATATTTTAAATTAATACTATCTGGGATAGAAGGAAAACATGAACACTTGGTATGAAAATTGTTTAGATACTTGAATTATCTCTTAATGAAAAAGGAGCTCTGCTCTATGAAAATTGGCAAGTTGCCAAAGAAATTTTCCAACTTCACAGTCAAGGTATAGATTCTCATTCTAGTTTGATTATTTATTTATTTATTTATTTATTTATTTATTTATTTATTTATGGAATTGGGGCTTGAACTCAGGTCCTCGCTTTTGCCAGGCAAATGCTTATTCTATTAAGCTATCTCCCCACTTCTCTCATCCCTTTTTGAGGTTGATAATCAAAATTGGTTTAAAAGAAAACACTCAGGGCCAGCGAGATGGTTCAGTGGTCTAAAGCACCTGTTTAAGAAAGCTTAGGCAATCGCAGGGACCATGGTTTGATCCCTGGCATCACATGCTGTGCCAGCCCCACTCCTAGGACAGGCTGAGCCAGCCACAATAAAGAAAAGAAAACCCCAGGACTGCCTTTTGCAAAGGAAACTAACAACTACATTTAATATCACAAAACATTCTTTTTAAAGTAGTCACTGCTGGTGGGTGTATTAGCACATGTCTATAATCCCATTACTTGGGAGGCTGAGGCAGGAGGATTTGCATGAGTTTCAGGCTAGTCCAGGTTATATGGTGAGTTCAAGAACATCCTGCACTATATGGCGAGATCTTATCTCAAAAAAAAAAAAAAAAAAAGAACAATAAAATAAATTCAAAGTTTCAAGAAGACTAGCTGAATTAATCATTTCTATAATAAAAAATATTTTATTCATAACTTACACTTCCAAGCAAATACTTTTAAGTAATGACCACGTCAATGAATACAAAAAATATGATTTTGTTCAAATGTTTAAAATGCTTGTTCACTGTAGACAGAACTTGTTAGGCTTTCTGGAGACAAAAATGTCTGTTTTCCAAGGTTTCTTTTTGGAAATATCCCACTGCAACTTGTAGTTGCCTGAAAGAAGCCAATACAGTAGCTAAAGAAGAAACTTGACTGCCTAGTCTTGCTTATGACTGCTGATCTATCTGACATGTGATTGAAAAGACAGTGAATATTTAAATTAAAAATTTATTACAGTAAAGGCACATCATTATTTTCCCTCGAAATACTCCCATTCACCTTTGAACACTGCCCTATCATTCTTGCCTTTTTTTTTTTTTTTTTTTTTGTGGGACCTGGGCTCAAACTCATGACCTTGCACTTGCCAGGCAGGCACTTGTGCCATGGAGCTATCCCCTTGGCCTCATTCTTGCCATTTTCTAAAGCAATTTGGAAGTCTCCTTTTTTGAGTGTGTTTATAATATATAATTTAAAAAAGCAGTGGATACCATCGCTGACTGCCATCCAATAGAAAGTCAGGCTTCTGAAAATATCATGTGTCCTCTTTCACCGTACTCACTGGATCTTGCACTGAGCAACTTCTTGCACTCAAATGACCATGAAAAGTAGGCGTTTTGAGTCAATGCAGACTATAGAGGCAACTTTGACCGCACAACCACAGATGCCCATGAAAGATAAATTCCTGAACTGATTCAGAAAGTGACAAGGACTACAGGGTATTTTTAGAGCAAGAGGGGATTAATGACAGTGTGTTTTTTTTTAAAATAACATTTAAAAACATTTAAAGATTTGCCCTATTTTTAAAGTATATCTAGAAGAATGAATGAGATATTTTCCAGACTGGACATCAAGGAGTAGGTGATTCAGGGTATGAATGCAAAGGCCTGGTTTCTGAGGTCTTGGAAGTATGGAGGTGCTGCTATACCACAGCAGAGAGATATTAGAAGGACCATTGTACTATGTCATAGTCACTGTACCACCTCCAGACACCAGGAATGGTGTTGCCTGCTTAATTCTTTATACTTCCTAATGCTGTTAATGATTGGGGTGAGGGAGATATGGAGACCTAAACCCAAATCAGAAACAAAGAGAGTAACCCCAAAGCAAGGGTATTATAATTAGAATATTTAGAGAAAATGATCCCCTCAGTCAAGTTTAAATTTTTAATCATAATTTGTTGAATGTTGACAATGAATTTTTTCAAAACAGATGGCAGAAATCACTAAAATATTTGCCAAACTTCTTTTTTTTTGCAGCACCAAGAATTGAACTCAGGATCCTGCGCTTGCCAGGCAAGCGCTTATTCTACTGAGCTATCTCCCTGGCCCTCAAACTTCTTATATTTTTCTCCACAATTCTCATAACTTGAAGCAATAGGATACCTAATGCAAATTTTAAAAACTGAGAGTATTTTAATGTTGATTTATATCTCTACTTTGACTTTTCTAGGACTTTTTGTCTGTGTCAGATATTATTGAATACTTTAGGAAGATGCCACTTCTACTCATTGATGGGAAAAATCGAGGCTGTAGATACCAGTGCACATTAACACATGCTGCGGGATACCCATAGCAAGACAACCATGCTCCTGAAACTTCCCCTCACCTCGGATGGCAACATGGGACAGTCAGCCAA
>PVKN010042379.1:0-10404 GCA_004027915.1 Capromys pilorides
TATCATACAAACATCATACCTTGGGGCGGGAACATTGATAACATAACTTATACCAATTTTCATGTAGTTTTATACCTTAGTATAAATTATTGCCACTGCATACAGTGATGAGATTCCTGAGCCTATTCCTCTTGTCTAACTGAAGATTTTATACTTGAACCTCAATTATTTTTATTTTTTTTATATTTTAGGGAAGTGCCTACTGGGTTTCAGGGTCTCACTATTATACTGGAATCTTAGTGATCTACCTATTTACAACCTCCCAAGAGCTGGGATTACAGTCTTGCACCACCACACCTGGTCTCAGTTGCTATCTCAATGCACAGCAGGCCCAAGGATTGAACCCCTGGCCTCTGCACCTGCTTGCAGGTGCTTTAATCCGCTGAGCTATTTGGCCACTCCTACCTCAATTATTTTTAAATCCATCCTAAAGCATATAATAGATATATTTAAAAATCAAAAATAAAGCACAAACTCTAGGTGTAAAAGTAAAACTAAAAAATTCCAAGTTATAAAATTTGCTTAAGTATTTTTGACATGAATGATGCTGAATATGAAATCATTACAGTGTTTATACTTTTAAAATTACATTTATGAGCCAGCAAGATAGCTCAGTAGTCTAAAGTGCCTGCTTAGGCAAGCTTAGGCAGAGCAGGAACCACAGTTCGAGCAACGGTACCACATGCTATGCTAACCCCACTCCCAGGATGATCTGAGCCACATATAAACACACATACACACACACACACACACACACACGTGTGCGCGCGCACACATACGCACACACACACACAAATTATATTGGCATCTGTTCAAAAGAATATTTGTAAAATTCCTGAATTTATGTCTGGTGAAATTATTTATAATTGTGGATAAAACAATTTGGAACCTACTTGAAAGCTTTGGAGAGCATATGTAATACACTATTATAAATTTTTCATTTAGTACTAGCTATTCAAATATAAACCTTGAAAATTATTGCCATAAGAAAGTTGCCCTCAATGACATATGATTTATTACTACATAGCAAAGGCAGAAAACTGTTGCATTTAAGAGATTTAGCTCTGTAATAAAACAGAGTTGGTTCAACAGTTCCTACTCACTGTTTAACCTTACACAGATTCCTTCCCTAAGTCCTTGTTTTTCAAGTTTGTGATAATGGACATATCTAATTGGCATGCTCATTCTTAATATTATATGAAATTAGTTGCGTCAATCTCTGAGAAACATGCCTGCACAACACATGTCATGTGCATCCATTTACAAAAGGTATTCTATACAAGCAGTCCACTGAGGAGAGATGGGTAGGTCCTTAGGGTACCTAACTGAGAAATCAGGGCTTGGAATGATCTTTAAGATAAATTTCTTTAACTACAAAACCCACATTGTACAGAGTTATACACATTATGATCTGTGGTCCCAGGGCTGTCAAAGATAAATTACAGTAGAGAAAGTCACAAATTTTGTGCTTCCTCTGTGTCCAGATATTGAAATGAAGAATAATACTCAGAAGCAACAATGGGCAGCGTGAGCTGGTTGAGCCTGTTTCCTCTTAATCCCTTAGTTGTACCCAAATTAACATCATTCCATTCCACAAAGATTTACTGATTTCTCAGTGGGTTACAGAGTGCAAAGAATCGCAAAGCACAGTGCATTTTTGTATTGATTTTATTTCAACTCAGGCTTTCCTTTGTAGTTTTAAGTCAAAGAAAAGCCACTTGGACTTCTACTAGGTAAACTAAATCTTTTCTAATTACTTTTTTACCAACAGGATTTGCTAGTCCAGTTACCGGGATAGCAGATGCCTCTCGAAGCAGCATGCACAACGCTTTGCACATTTACATGAACGGAACCATGTCTCAAGTGCAAGGGTCAGCCAACGACCCCATCTTCCTTCTTCATCATGCATTTGTTGACAGGTTTGTTGCTACTTCTTCATGAGTTATGTGTCTACTGAATTGACAATATGGCTGTGGATCAAATGCGACACTGGTTATCACATAAAAGCTCGTGAATTGTGGTGGATTGTTGTTTTCTCAGGAGACACTAAACTAAGGATTTGCGTATAAATGTGTTAACCAAGAAGTGCTTTAATAAGGAGGAAACAGTATGAGGGATTTGATGAGGTAGAATAAGAAAAAAAGGGAAAGCCAGTTAAGGTTGTAATTTGCTGAAGCCCAAGACTCAACCAGATCTTGTTAGAATGTAGAGTACACCTCAGCTTGTCCTACCTTAGGGCAAAGATGAGTTTGATAAACCTATACTAAAAGGTCATGAGGCAGAACTGGCCTTGAGTATGGAGCATAGAATTCCCAGGAACTCACTTAATTCCTATTAAGTTCTTATGTGACTCTAGTGCCTAGCCTTCTCTAGGTTGCAAATCCAGGGACAACAGAAGATGGCTATATAAACATTTCAACATAATAAAGATATAGAAAGATGATCTACCTTCCTAAAAGAGATAAAGGCCTGGTATTATTTCATAACAATTTGAATGTGAAGGTTATGGTTTCTGAAGGACTACTCAGGCTCCACATTGTTTAGAAGTAAATGAAACTACCTGTAAAGGAGGACTTGGGTGGAGATGGAATTTGTGCCTGAGGTGGAAGACTTGATTCTCTGCTCTGGTTTGTAGCACCTCAAGAATTTCTCCAGAGAACAATAGGTTGGAAGTGGCTAGTGACAGTGTGAACCTCTAGAAGAAAACGATCTTTTTAAATATTTAGAATCTGTTAGAAAATTTGTTGTGATTGTAAACAAATTATTCAGCTTTTCTAAAGATGCTTTTCCTTATCTCTAAAATAGAACTCTTTGAACCTGTCTTGACTAACATAAAATTTGCTAAAATCAGCCAAGATGACAACTTGAGTGCTATCTGTCAAGCATAGGCAGCACAGTGTCACGAAAAGTTACCAGGGAGACCCACACTCACACGTGAATCCCCTGGCCGCTCAGCTATAGAGCGTGTGAGCTGCAGGGTGGAGCTCATGTAACACTGTGAAGACCTTGTTAGAAATAATACTTAATTTTTACTCTATACTAGGGAGCTATAATAATTATGATTCACCAATAATTTAAATGACTCTACAAATGTGAGTTATTCTCAAATGTATAGAGATCTTAGATGATATTTGGATTGAACACTGAAATAGAATACTGTATGTTATTTTGGGTGAGTTTCTGCAAGTGCTGTAATGCTACTGGTGGGCATTAGTATTTTACAAGAGTCCCTCTTCATTGTTTTACCAATTCATCCAATATTCATATGCTTCTCATGTGTTGAGCACTCACTAGACACTTCAACTCCTGTGAGTTTTCTAAATGAATTCAATAGTGTGCCTGCAGCTAGGGTTGCCATGAATATCCCAGAAACAGTTCAAGCACCGTCTTCTCTCAGAGTGGGACGTGGGAGCTGGAGCATATGGAACATGACGTGGAGGCCCCTGTCCTGGGAGGACCCCTCAGCCCATAGCGGTCAGTGCTGAGCCTCCCGGGACTGAGGGCCAGGGGCAAATGAAGCTTCTGCACGACAGTGCCGCTGAGGGAAGAAAGGAATTAAAGCTTGTCAAGAGTGTGCCTTAAAGCCAAAGAAGACAACAGACAGGCAGAGGTCATCTGAAGTTGATTGGCTCCCAGGACAATTAGAGATCAGTGCTCAAGCCAAACTTTTCCTAGGACCGCTACAGAGATGTTTGATGTAAAGGCTTGGGAGAAATATTTAATGGAATGGGCTGCAAAGGACTCCTATGGTTGCCTTGCAATGGTAGGATTTGGGTCCTTATTCCGCTGTTCCTAGCAAGTGCTTCTTGTCCTGGAAATTGATCAAGACAATTAAAGCCTGGAGAAGGAGCAAAAGAAGAAACAAAAATATCAAGAAAATTTTGCAAAAGCTAAACAACTGAAAAAAGATTGAAAGGATGAGCAGGCCCTCTGCAAGAAAACAAAACAAAATAAACAAACAAAAAAGAAATCATTTAGGAAATTATGAAACTTTGAAAGGACCGCATAAGATTTCTTTGGACATTGTGAAAGTTGTTATTGTCCGGATAGAAGAATCATTCTGGAATCTGACCTTGATACTGTAGTAACAATTAGGCCTGGGCATAGATGTCTGTTGGTGACCACTGGCAGTTATTATAAATTTGTAATGATTATGCTGGTTGAGCATCAATGATGCCTAACCCAGAATTCTCCAGAATCCCAAACTTTGTGCACACAGCTGTGGAGCCACAAATGGACAACTCCACAGCTGACCACTGATGAGTCTCAATCAAAACACGGAAGCACTAAAAACGTTCTTCTAAGCTCTGGGAAACAAATGATTGCTTCAGGATGTCTCATGTAAATGCAAATATTGCAAAATGTGAAGACATCCAAAATCTTTCTGTTTCCAGGCATTCCAGAAGAAGAATATTGAACCTGTAGTACAAATTCTTTAGCAGGACTTAGTGATTGCCATTTTTTAACCTGTGTTCTAAAATACAAACAACCTATGAAAACAAATGACTTTTTGAACTCCATTCAATAATGGTTTAAAAGAATCCTGTACTTTTAAGAATGTTAAAGTCAAATTTGTCCTCTTTGAAGTGAAAGTTTGCTTGGGCTTAACAGAGACAGTATAGTAATCACATTTTTCTTTCTAAACTATTACTTCTTGGAATCATTCTGCCTTTTTCGAAGCAAAGTAATATTTCTGATTTTAGCTTTTCAGACCACTAGTTATTTTTATTTTTATTTTTTAAATTTTAGGGAAGGGTCTACAGGCTGTCAAAGGTCTCACTACTATATCAGACTCGTAGTGATCTGCCTGTTTACAGCCTCCCAAGAGCTGGGATTACAGGTGTGCACCACCACAGCCAGTCTCAATTGCCATCTCAGCATGCCCCAGGAGTTGGTCCGGTACAGCAGTTCCAGGAGATCAAAACCCTGACCCATGTGCCTGCTTGCAGGCCAACAACTGGTTATTATCAAGACATTGCACATTCTTTAAAGCCTATCTGTTTTTAAAAAATCGTCTTACTTTGCCTATATATGATACCATCTACTAGATGTAATAATTTTGTACTAATAAATACTGCCACTTTCTTAGACATGAATTGTTGAGTAATGCTTGTTTAAAACTTGCAGTAAAAATGCTAAACACTGCAATACCTTGCAAGCATTTTTTTCTTATGCTAAAACTGAAATATTCCACAGTTAGAGTGTCCAAGTTAATATTCCAAGTTAAAATGTATAATCAAATAATTTGCTCATTATATAGGTAACACTTGTTTTTTTATTCCATTCTTCATTTTAACTTTCATGGTAATGATGTCCTATATTTCTGGTCAAACAGGTTGAAGTAAAGATTAACACTTTGCTTTCCTTTAAGGAGCTCTGAAAAAGTTAACATGTAAGCCGTGTTTCATAAGTGGTAAAGAAAGACCTAAAATTAGGAAAAATTTGGTTGGGCATAATAGTAATTGCATGAACAGGATAAGTTATTTTAAAATAAGGATGTGCTCTAGTTAGGTCTAGACTAAAAGAACTATAACCAGAACTTTTGACTACTAAATACGACTTTTCTAAATGTACTATCCAGTAATTTTATTGTAACATTTAACAGCTTATTAGTGTTTACTGCACCCTGATGATATATTTTACATTAATCATTGACCAACAGCTCTAACTTAAAAATAAACCTGTGAAATAAATTTGATACATTAAAAAAAAAGCATCATCTTCTCTTTACAGATTTCTCCCCTTATGCCACTCTCTTGGGTCTTCAAGGATTTTCTTGCTGCCCTTTTCCAGAGGGCTCACAAGGTTGCATTGTAATTGCCCAATTGCTGCTTTATGTAACAAGATTTTAAATTCTGAACTCACCTCACTGTGTTACCTTTACATTTGTATTTCCTACACTGAGCATAATGCCAAGGACATGATGTTTAACTCAATTAATAAATGAAGGATTGTACTATCCAATGGCATTGTGCTAACTAGCAAACGAGCTAGGAAAGATAATTTAGCATGTTCTCCACTGTCTTTTTACAAAATAGACTCCAAATACACTTAGTGAACTCTTTATAGACTGGAAATATGATACACTAACAATTAGAATTCTGATGGATATTTGTGATTGCTGAGTGCTAAAATCCTATTATGCATTATTTTAAAAGGAAGGTTATAGGATAGAATGCACACTATGTTATCACAAATGAATGTGCATGCATATTCATATATATGTTTAATAATTGAGGTGAGGAATAATGGTATTAATAAACATGCTAATGTATCTGGCTGGTAGGATTAAATAGGAACTTTATATTCTTTGTGATTTTCCTATTTTCTTGTGTTTCAGTTTTTGAAATTTGTAATAGCACAAGCAATAGTGTTAATTCCCAAAACTAGACAAATAAGCAAACAGAAGAATGAGACAATGGTGAAATCATGTGCCTACAGAAGTCATACCTACTTACAATTATGTTTGTGTTGTATTTTTCCAAAGGAATTGCTGGCGACTCATCTACTTCAGAATCATATCACTCATAGATGATCTAAATGAAGAACTCTACTATGCAATTGATTTCAAAGTGCTGAATTTGTTTTCTGGGCAAATACTGCACCACTGTCTGTCCAGCCAGCCTGTGGGGAGGAGGGTACTGCATTCAGTGCCTTCAATCACTCCCTACTTATTCAGATCTTTAAACTTCCCTTATGGAAATTCTCTGCATAGAATTAACCCTTGAAAGCCTAGGTCTCGCTTTCATTTGATCTAACTTGTCTTATGCTACACACTGGCCAGCTGTGTCTGCGTTTAAAGTTTTAGAAGTGGACCCACAAGTCTTGATGCTGATATCTGTCTTGGGAGGTAAATTGTTGATACTGGATGGTAAAGGCCACAACAGTAGAAATGAGCTCTGTAAACACTGTCCTTTGCATTTAACCATTTGAGAAAGGCTTACATGGGCAACAACACGCACACCTCTACATAATGCACTCATGCATTTAATTATTGATAGAGCAAACATTACGTATTGTGTGTCATGCCCCACATGAAACTATGAGGATGCAGCCAACCTAATATTTTTCTTGGCCAAGTATGTCACAGTTTAGACATGTTATAAATAAGTAACCTGAGGAAATAAATGAGACAACACAGAAATTGGAGGATCTGACAGTCACCTCTATAGCTCACTATCATGACCCCAGGGACCAGGTGTGAAGAGAACTGCAGACAGAGAACCACAAGTTCCAGTCAGAATGCCATGACCTAGGGAACGTTGCTGAGCCTCTCTGAGCCTGTTTCTTCCCTTATAAGATGATGGTTGCCATGCTACCTTCCTCAAAAGCATGAGAGTCTACACCTCATACTCTATAAGATATTGTAGGAAGAGGGGCTAGCAAGATATCTCAGTGTTCCAAAGCACCTGCTTAGGCAAGCTGAGGCAACTGCAAGGACCGCGGTTCAATCCCCGGCACCACATGCTGCACGAGCCGCACCCCCAGGGCACATTGAGTGAGCCATAACATCAATAAAGTTTTTAAAAGAAGATATTGTAGAAAGAACTGTCACAGACAGGTTAGAGAACAAGGGGATTTTTAAAGCACGCACAGTGCTTTTATCTTCTACTCTCAAATGCTCTATAGTGTTGGTAGCTCCTCAGCCATTCTCAGTTGTCTGTCTTTCAGTGTATGGGAATCCTAGCTAGGTGCAAATCTGAAGCAATACATTTGCAGAGTGCCTAGCTTGCCCTATTCCCAATATGCAGATTAATTGTATGTCCTGCGGTGACTGCCTGGCTGAATTGTCCAGTGACACTTCACTTCCCCTCCTTCCCAAATCTCCATTGAGTGATGCTCCTGAGAAAGGTACCCAACCCACATGCCCTTGAACAGGGGCCTTGCCAACTTGGCAACCCAGAAATTGGTCAAGCTGCAGGAATGAATGGCAGATTGCTTCCCTACTGGTGGCTGCAAGGCTGCTGCTTGCTCAGAAAAGCAGAAATCTCAGTGTCTTGGAGGGAACAGAGCTCAGGTAACACAGAAAGGTCCTCTAGGCTGCTCTTCTGATCAGATGGGATGGCAGAAGGGGATCACACTGTCGGTGGATTTCTTTTCTCATTGTTGGACTGCAGCCAGATTTCATAATGCTCCCTAGTATTTTTATCTGAAAGAGAATGAATATCCTAGAACCAGTAATGGTTATATCATGAAAACCATATTTGCCTATATTTCCCACAGATGTTTTGCTTGTTATATTCAGCTCCTCAGCTAAGCAGCCTTTTTGTAAGGTTGATTCATTAGTTTATGTATCTCTTCCAGAAAATCTAGAACTTCTTGTATACGTGGTCTACGCCTTGATTGATACATAAGGTAGTCTGTGGCATAAAGGAGTTATTCATTAAATACTTGCATATGCTTATTTGACTAAAATGTCATAGAATTGATAAGTCTGTGAAAAGGAGCCACCCAGGAGGTCAACATTTTGTTGTGCAGTAAAATATTAATGTAAAGATATTCTACCAAGCAATACAAAGTCATGTACTATGACTAATAAACTAAATAATGTTAAAACAGCATGGGAAAACCCACCAATTCATGTAGGATTAATGGATTCTAATATAGGGAAATTAACTTACTTAAATTAGAATATTGGTAACCTAAAAGGTCCAAAGGCATAAAGAAAAAGAAACATGAGCTTTTGACAGGGTGGTTGAACCTCTTAAATCTGAAAGCGAGCTTAAAGGCCATAACCAAAATTCCTTAATTTACAAATAAGGAAACTGGGGCACAGAGTAGGTGACCAGCCCAGAAGGGCAGTTTATTGTAGAGTAGAAAGAAGAAAGCAGAATATTTCACATTTTCTTGGTTAATATTTTGGCCACCACTATGGGAGTGTAAGCATATTTCTGCAAGGACTTTGTCTTATATTTGTGCACTAAAAATTGTGGCATGTATTTATACAAATATCACATTAATAATCAAAACTGCAACTTCATAAAGCTGCTAAGATTAGCACCTTTTTATGGTTGGCAAAAGAAAGGCACAGGAGAGAATAAGGAGCATGCCAGAGATCACAGAGCTAGAAGTGGCATCTTTGGAATTCAAAATGCGGCATATCTGATTTTTAAACATGTGATCTCCATCGTAAGATTTATTTCCTGCTAGTCTCCTGATTTCTGGCCTTTTGCTTTATTCTCTGTCCCTCTTAGATCTGATACTTGCTGCTATTTCAGCAGCTCTGACCTTTGCGTCTCTAAATAGTTATGACAAGGACCTTTCCTATTGTCATAGTGCTTTTGCCTGCCTGGTATTCTACCAATTTTAGACTGGTCTTCAAATTTTGGAGGCCTGCCTGATTTCTTGGGTGTTTTAATTCCCTGTGTGTCCTAGATAGGAGTCATTTGTCTGAAGGATGGTCAACCACAATAATTTCCCACTTCGTGGATTTTCTTTTGCTTCTCTTGGTGATTTCTTTTTAAGTATAGAAACTTTTCAAGATGGTGAGCTTGTAATTGTTGATTCTCTGAAGCATTTCCTGTGACCTTTGGTTTTTGTTCATGAACTCTTTACCTATCCCTATGTCCTTAAGGTTTCTATCTGCTTTTTCTTACAGAAGATTTAGAATTTCAGTATTAATATTTAAATTTTTTATTCCTTCTGACTATAATTTTGTGCATGGTGATAATCATGAGCCTATTTTAAGCCTTCGGCATGTGGAAAGGCAGTATTTCCAGCACCATTTATTGAAGGGGTTATTTTTTTTCCAATGAACATGTCTGACACCTTTGTCAAAGATAAGATAGATGAGTTTGCTTGTAGTTGTGTCTATGTCTTACAATCTGTTTCATTGATCATCAGGTCTGGTTTGGGGCCAGTATCATGCTGATTTTATCACAGTAGCTTTATAGTATAATTTTAAGTCAAGGATTGTGATGGCTCCTTTGTTTTCTTTGTTTTCCAGGATTGATTTTGATATTCTTGGTCTCTTCTAGGTTCAGAAAAATTTTAGAAATGTTTGTTATAGATCTCTGAGGCATACTAATGGTATTTTAATAGGGATTCCATTGAATCTGTATGTCAGTTTTGGGAGTATGGCCATTTTCACAATGTTGGTTCTTCCTACCTAGAAGCAAGGAATATCTTTCTGTTTCCTGAAATCCCCTTGTTTCAGAGTTCTACAGTTTTCATTGTATAAATCTTCTACTTTTTGTGAGATTGACTTCTGATTACTTCATTTTTGGGATACTAATATGAAAGGCATAGTTTCCATAATTTCTCTCGTTGTGTTCATTCTTTATGAATAGAAATGCCATTGATTTTTGAGTGTTGACTTTGTATGCTGTTGCTGCCGAATTTGGTTATTAAATCTGCAAGTCTCTTCCTGGAGTTTTTGGGGTCTTTTATGTTAAGTATGTACAT
>PVKN010042380.1:0-10387 GCA_004027915.1 Capromys pilorides
TGACCGCTTATATTGACAATCAACCAAAGGAAGTATTTGTTATGCTGTAACACCAAAGGAATTCACTTGGTGTGATACTTGTGATTTTTAGAAAGTTGTGTACAGACCTTTTTGCTTGGTGATATAAGAAAAAAATTGAGTGTTTCAAAATCGTCACATGCTGGACATGATGGCTCACACCTGTAATCCCAGCACTCAGGAGGCTGAGGCAAGAGGCTCACTGTGAGTTCAAGGCCAACCTGAACTACATAGTGAGACCTTGTCTCACAAAACAAAATGTGTGTGTGTGTGTGTGTGTGTGTGTGTGTTTCATCAACATTCCATGCATATTTCTTCATTCATTGCAACATGTTAATCATGAACATTTCCCCTGGACTATCTTGAGAGTCTCAACACTGAGCGGTTGGGAAGGTACACAGATTACTTCTGAATCCAGATGAAAAATAACTGGAAAACAACTTCCTATAATGATTACTGGTAGATTCAGGCTTCCTTGAGTGTGTTTTATACTCCCTGGTCACTTGGTAAACCTGTCAGAGGAGAGGTTCAAGAGTCAAATGGATTATTAGATTAAATGACCGTTAAGGTCCCTTCCAGCCCTCGGATGACTTAAATTGAATTAGTTACGTGCCTACAGATGCAGCTATAATGTTCATCTAGGATTCACCCAAGTCCAGCTTTTCTGATGTGAAATTCTGTCTGCAGCATCCTCCGCCAGAAGCTGCCCCAAATTTTCAGGAAACGACGATGGGAGAACCGGTTACTTCTTCACTCCAGGAATGTAGGAAGTTAAAGCTTGTCCTTAATTACCTCTCTTCAAAGTTTGGTATGACTTTTATTCTGTAAGGTCTTATCATAATTCTGATATCTTTTATTTTCCTGCTCATTTTCTTTCACAAATAGTTACTCTTCCTTCTCAGCTTTTAAAAAACTTTTTATAGTTTTTGTTCTTGTTGTTTTTGGTGCCAAGGACCAAACCCAGGGGTTCCAGCTTGCTTGGCAAGCATTCTATGGTTGAGCCAGATCCCCAGCCCCTGCTCCTCCTTCTCTACTTAGAATGAAACCCACCACTTCTCTGTGAATTTTCTGCAATATTGCTCTCCTAAAGTTTGTAGTGTTATCACTTCTCTGTACAGGTCCTATAAGTCTATAGTTTTAACCTCAGTCTTGACTGCCACAGTTACAAATGCCTGGGGAAAAATTCTGCACGTCCATATATTTTTCCTGTTCTATGGAGTCAGTCATTCAAGAAGTGGTTTTAGAGTAAATGTTTGGGACTCCTCTGTCTCTAAGGAGCTATTCCTATTCCCCGTTCTGGGTCAACTAGATAGTTCAGCAGACCAAGCGCCTGCTTAGGCAAGCTCAGGGACTGGGTTCAATCCCTGGCACCACATGCTGTGTCAGCCCCCCACGCCCCCACGCCCCCAACCCACCCCCATGCTCAGCCAGCCACTGAGATTGGGCGTGGGGGTGCACACCTGTAATTCCAGCCCTGGGGAGGCTGAAACAAGAGGATCACTATGAGTCTGAGCTACATTGTGAAACTCTATATCAAACAAATAATAATAACAATGATAATAATAATAATAATAATAATAATAATAATAATAACAGCATCCCTATTCCCCATTCTTGTATTCCTATTCACTATTCCTTTTCCCCAATAAATTTTCCTACTCTTAAAAAAAAAAGTGGTTTTCAGGCACAGCCTTCACTTAGAGCAGAAGGAATGGGAGCACTAACTTTGTCTGAGCCCCTAATTTATTAAGCGCAGGCTGCAGATTGCGACCCATTTCTAGAAATTCTTCAGAAATTACATTTCTGAAGAGTAAGAGCCATTATCCTCATGCTATGGATTAAGAAATGAAAACTTGAGAATATGAACACTTTGTGATCCAGCTTTGAAGTGACAGCACAGGTTTGAATCAAGGTCTATGTGATTCTAAAGCCTAATCTCCTTAATAGCCCCTTCTCCTTGGCTTGAATAGCCCCCCAATAACCCCATTCTACACATATACTAGATCAACCCCCAAATGCCTTTTATTCAGACGTATCTACTTATGTTTTCTCAGCTATACTATGGTTCTTACTCACATAGGTTCAAGTATTCACTGAAGACTACTGATGACCCTTAATTACCTTGCCTAGTCAAGCAAATTTCTCAATTATTGACAATTTACTCAGTTTTCTTTCATTTCTCCCAACCCTTTATGGCCCATGTTCATTCCTGAAATAGCCTCTTCGATCTTCCCAGCCTCCTCCTTGCTTAAAGGCAAATCTCTCCTAATCACGAGGACTTTTCCAGCTGCTCGGCTCTCTGGAGTCTCGTACTCTCTGCATGTAGGTGGAAGAACCTCACCTAGGAACACAGGCCTTGGCGCAAGCAGGTTTATTTATCTCATTGTTTCTATCATCAGTTAGAAAACAAGATCCTTGAGGGCAAGGCATGTATTTTATTTTCCCTTCGTCTCACAGCATGAGTAGGAAGAAAATAATTCAAAATAAATTCTTAGGGGCCTGATATGGTGGCACATATCTATAATCCCAGCACTCAGAAGGCTGAGGCAGGAGCAAGTCACCTGGCCAGCTTGGACCACATGGTGAGTCCAGCCCAGCCTGCTCTGCATAGTGAGACCCTGTGTGAAGAAAAAAATGCTTAGAAATATATAAGTACAAAAGAAGCATCTTAGTCTAAATATAGCTGATGTTTTAAATACTGTCCTATTTTTTAAAAAATCTGGTTGGAATCACGCACAGATTCAGCAAACAACAGAAACTTGAGGGAATGAATAAAAAATAGGGGCTCAGATTTTCCTCTCTTCCAACTCCTCCTCCTTCTCCTTCTCCTTCTCCTCTTACTCTTGCTCTTCCTCACCTTCCTCTTCCTCTTCCCCCTCCTATTTAATCCCCCCATCTTTCTGCCCTCAGACTGATGTATGGAAGGAGAGACACGCCACTGCCCACTGGCTGCCTGGCTTCTTTGAGACAAGGAACGCCTGCTTTGTTTGTCCAGGTCTTTCTGCGCCGCGTGTTCTGGGTGTGTGGCGCGTCTCTGACAGAAGGATGGACACCTGGAGATAGGACTTGAACCGGAGGTTTGCATTGTCTTATATTTTTTTTATTCCCAGGGGAGTTCTCATCCTACTTCCCTTCCAAATGAGAGTGTCTGCCACAAGGAGGAGCCCAACCTTTTTTTTTTTTCCAACCTAATTTTAAAGACCAAAAAAATGATCAGAGAGAGAAGGACATCTACCTTTAGGTCACCCTGCCTCACAGGGGTCTGCTGCTTCTGACATCCAATCCAGTGTTTTTCCTTCCTGTGTTCTTCACACCTCTCCTCTCTTCCGCCTCCCAAATTCTTTTTTATTTTTATTTTTTAGAGAAGGGTCTACAGGGTGTTCAGGGTCTCACTACTAGATCAGACTTTTAGTGATCCGCCTATTTATAGCCTCCCAAGAGCTGGGATTACAGATGTGTGCCACCACACCCAGTCTCAAGTGCCATCTCAATGTGCCCCAGGGGTGGGGCAGGCATGGGAGGCCCAGGGATCGAACCCCTGGCCCCTGCACCTGCTTGCAGGTGCTTTAATCCACTGAGCTATTTGCCTCCCTCCACCATTCTGTCCTTGTACCTACACCCAGCCCATCTTACTGTCTGGAAATTTCTCTCTCCCATGTCTTCTCTCCCAGTTCTGCATTCTTCATACCCCAGTTTGTATGAATATTGTCTATTGTGTTCTTGGAAATATAAGCAAAAACACCCCCAAGTCAGATGTAATGGTGAACTCCTGTTATCCAAGTTCCAGCACTCATGGGGCTCAAGAAAAATGATTGTGAGTCTGAGACAAGCTTGGGCTACAGAGCAAAGCCCAGTCACAAAACAAAACAACAGCAACAAAAACCCAAGGTCGCACAAAGATATACTTCAGTAATAATGTGTGACTGTTTGGGAGGATCACAGCCTCCACCAGGAAGTGGCCATTCAAAATCTCCTTAGAGGCTCTCTCCAGGACTCAAATACACTCTTAGAATTTTCCTGTATTCAATAACATAGTGGGGTTTTATCCTAATAGATAATAGTCTGACTACTTAGATGCCAGGCAGTGTAGTAGACATTCTGGAAGGCTCACAGAAATTTTACAACCCCAAACCCCAGTAGCTCCATCTCACAGATGAGAAAACAGAGGTGCAGAGAGGTGAAGCAACTTGTTCAAGATCACATAGCTAGTGTCAGAGCAAGAGGTGAAACTGATCTACCTGTCCACTTTAGAAAACTCTTGGTTTTCCGCGCAGTCTCCTGAGCCGCAAGGCAAGCGGGTCGCCATCAGCCATGTCCTCGGGGATCCATCCCCAGGCTCTTCGAGGTTCAACAAAGTTTATGCATTTTGAAGATGTATGAAGGTTGTGAACCATATTTTTCAGGAACTTATTATAGAAGACAACTGAAGAAAATTGCATGTAATAAGATAGCTGCAAGTGAATGTACGAGTCCTTCGGCGATTGCTAAAAATACTTCAGTGCCTCAGGTCTGGCACGGCAATGTGTTGAAACAATGAAGACGGTGGTCAAGAAAACATGAACAGAAGCAAATGATTAAAATATTTGATGTTAGAAAATTCACAAATTAGGTAGAAAAATTGACAACTCATTATAACTGCTGAATAATAAATTGTTTTCTTTAAAACACACAAAAAAGAAAACTCTTTGATGCATTGACTAGCACACATCCCTTTAGCTGGAGCCCGTGTTCTCCTCAGTGGCTGGTCATGGTGTTGTTTGCCAGCCATCAACTGCCCTGTACCTTGCAAACTATCAAAGATCACATCTGTTGCGTGTTTCCTGAGGCAGTTTTCTGCTTTTGCCCTCTAGTGGTCACAAGGAGGATGCCCAACTCTTTTAGGCAGTTTCTGAGGACCTCTGCACCCCCTGGTGTTGGCAGCGACCCCAGGCTGCCCAGATCCAAGCCCCCAAGATGAGTCTCGCAGGCCTCCTTGGGCTGTTCCTTCAGGAAAGCCCTGGGTTGCCTGGACCCTCTGAGGACTCCCGTTAGTCCCTCAAGAAAGAATCATCCATTCCTGTCAGCAGGGTAAGAGAGACACCTGGCCACAGCCTTGGATTCCTGCTCAGGCAGTCGGCAAGGGCACCTGACCAAGGCTATAGAGCTGGTGTCTATTCTTAGCCCCCTTGGTTCTCCGTGGTCAACATGGATCTACACCTGGTGGTGTACTAAGTTTTAGAAATTACTTATTTCATCTGACCTTGAGTAGACCTTAATCTCTTTAAGCAGAAGTGTTCTTATCTGGAAATAGAATAGACAGCCCTCACCTATGCTGTTGGAATCACAAGGATTGAGCCAGAGGAAAAGTCGAACGGGTGAAAGTTAAGGTCGTTCACCTCTTCTTCTGCTGCAGACTTGGGAAACAGATCCATGTGCAGATTGAGCCCCCAGAGCTTTCCACAATATTTCAGTATTCCTTCAGATAAATAGGTTGTCACAGCCCTTTGAAACTCACAGCTGACCACCTATCCTAATTGCTGGCCATGGATCTACCAAATTTAACATTTACCCTGCTGGGTTTTGGCCTTGCTTTGGTGCCATTCCTTTCTATCTCCCACTTCTCCCTTTTGTAGTGGGAATATGGACCCTGTGCCATGGAAGCAATTAGGCTTTCTGAGAGACAAGAGTACAAGCTTTCCACGTCATGACCCCTGGACCCAGGTCCAATCAGGCCCTAGCTTCTCACAGAATATTCAGCCGCCGAGCTCACCGGTGGAGGAGTCCACTACTAAGCACAACACCCCCAGGATCCAATCACTTTTCAAACCTATGATACTTTGAGGGACCTCTCAGGTACACAGCACAACACCTGTCTTCTCTAAATAATATGCAATAAATAAACTTATTCACTGTATTTATGGAACAACATATCATCACTGTTTTAGGAAATAAGTAACCGTAAGTGGGTAATTTGACCTTTCTGTGGAAGAGGAAAAAGGCCAGTCCTCTGACTGGATTTGCTGGGTCTCCTGCTCGGGGCATGGAGCAAATACTGCTCCTTATCACTGATCCTGCACCTAAGCAATTCCCCTCTCACCTGACCATAACAAATCCCACCGTGGGTTTGGTTAATTAAGTCCATAAAAGAAGCAGCTTCCAGAAGGAGCTTTGGGTGGTGACAGCAGTGAATTAGCGCTCTGCCCTCCAAGGCCAAGTGGGGACAGTAACACTGAGGAAAGACGCCAGCCCTGGTCAGTGGCAGGCCCTCAGGGGGCATTTTAGATTCTGTTTTCTTTTGTCTTGTCTCTTTGTCTTGTCTGGTGCTCTTCTCCTTCTGCTTCCTCTTCTCCCCCTCTCTCCCTTCCCCTTCACACCGTCTACCCTACCTCATGCTCCCTCTGTCCCTCCTACAACCTCTGCTTGTCACACAGTCTTGCTATTTCTTTCCCCCTTCTCTCGTCCTTCAAGTCTCCTTTTACCCACCAACTGACTTGTAGAAGATGGAATTACAGACTAGGTTTGTGTATTCTAAATTATATAGTTAAAAATCAAGTTTATGAAGTAACTTTTTTTTTGAATTAGGGATTGAACTCAGGACCTTGTGCTTGACAGGCAGGTGCTTATGCTGCTGAGCTATCTCCCTGGCCCCTTAAATACCATGCTTATTTGCATAAACCATAAATAATGTTTTCTGCATGTCAGTGATGTTTAGTAGAGAAAATCTCACTGCCGTGGTTTGTACAATACCAAGGAAGGGAGAAAAGTTGGCCAACAGACATTCTTCTGATTAGCACCAGGGGAACCCTTTCAACTCTAGTAACAAGGAAAACCATGGTGGTGACTGGTGGAAAATGAATTCTCTAACCCAGGGTTCCTACTTTATTTCCAAGAAGTTACCTGATTTCTCCACTCACAGTCAATTCATGCAAAACCTTGAGGAGAATCTACTTGCTGAATGCAACAACTGTGTAACAGGGGGCCAGGGAGTTAGCTCAGCAGTCTAAGCACCTGCCTGGCAAGTGCAAGGACCCAGGTTTGATCCCCGCACCACATGCCACACCAGCAGGCCACTGAGTCCAGGCACACACCTGCAATCCCAGTGCTGGAGAGGCTGAAAACAGGAGGATCACTATGAGTCTGAGCTGCATAGTGAGACCCTGTGGCAAATAAATAAATATTTAAATATGTAACAGGATATGTAATATTCTCTTCTACAAAAGTTAAAAGAACTCGGACAGCTTAATGAGATTCAGTCATCACTTAAGTGCAATTTGTGACCCCCAGGGAAAAGACAAGTCATTTAACCTGTACTCATTTACCAGGCAGACAAAATCCGATTCATCCCCCAAGTCCATAGATTACATGTCAACTTCACATCCTCCTGCCATAGGTCACTCTAATGGAGGCTTAGGGACAGGGGCGCTCAGGAGAGGACTTGCTTTCCTTTCAGCACCACATGGGCTCAGTGCTCCCCCCCAAGCCCCTCCCTGTCACCGCCACACCAGACAGCAGCTCACCGCAAACAGCTGCTGCCTCCACCAAGGTCTCCCACATCCTCTGAGTATCTTCTGTAATAAGCCACAAGATTCCTCTTCCGGGGAGGCAGCGATCTGCTATTAGCAGGCCATTTTGCTGACTGACTTTGGATTTCTTATGGCCTGGGTCCACAGAGCACTTTTTAAAAATGACACCAGTCCCTTTCTGTTTGGTTGCAAAAGATCTTTATAGAATATTGGCTATATCCAGGCAGTAAGCTGGGCAGCAGGAGTACAGACACAGAAGCCGGAGTCTGGGCCCTCCAAGGAGCTATAATATCATCAGGCAAGGGGACAAGAGGACAAGCAGGACCAGGAGCAGTCCCTCTTCTTCAGAGAAGGGAAGTGACGACCTGTGGGTTGCACAAAGTGCTTCTGGCCCAATAGGGGGTGAGGGCTGACATTCAGGGGGAAACCCTGAGGCAGGTCAGGAGATGGGAATAGGAAGGAGCAGAGAGAAGAAAACACAACTTATTCTGTAAATGGAAAGGGAAGAGGAGGGACCTGGGACCTGCGGCCCAAGTTGAGTTCCCTTGATGTGTCACTAAGTTTTCCCATGTAGATGACATTTTTCCTAGGGTAAGAGGCAGGTAATGATATACAGGCTTTGTTTTGGCTATAAAACTTTCCTCTGGTGTTAAATTTTATGTTAGATGGAAGGACAAATACATCTGATCTCACTCACACAGAACCTAAAAAAGTCTAATTGATAGGAGCTAGCTTGTTCTTTACTGTTTTTTTTTTTTTTTCTTTTTTCTTTTTTCTTTTTGGAAGGACCAAGATTCAAACTCATGACCTTGCATTTGCCAGGTAGGCACTTGTGCCATGGAGCTATCTTCCCGACCCCAAAGTCTAACTGATAGAAGTAGAGACAAGATAGACATTGAGGTGCATGCTGTGATCCAAGGACTCTGGGAGCCAGAAGAAGGGAGATTACAAATTTGAGCCCAGACTGTGTTATTTAGCAATTTAGTGAGATCCCCGTCTCAAAAATAAAACAAATGATTACTTCCATGGCCCACTGTGAGAGCCCTATGTTCAGCACTCAAGGAAGAATAGAAGTGGACAGCAGAGTGGTAGCTACAGAGGTTACCAGAGGCTGGGGGAAGGTGAGAGAGATTAGGAGAGAGATGGTCAGGCAACTGGAAGGTTTGGTTGCACAAGAGGAATCGTTCCCAGAGACCCTCACACAATGTGATGCGTCTTGAACAATTGAGCTTATGTTTCATTAATCAAACTATTTTCCAACTGTAAATCCTACAACTGCAAAACACAGATCTCCTGGACAGAATGTCTCAAGACAGTAATAAGTAGTAAATCAAGTGCAATTTAAATATTAACAGTTTATTGAAATGATGTATATGACAAAATTAATAACATGTGGCTCTTACAAAACAAAAAGTGACTTCCCCATGGCCTTAGAATGAAACCCACGTGTCCCACATGGCCTAAATGGCCCAGCTCTAGGTCCTCCGTGCCTCTCTGCCTGGGTCACTGCTGTGCGGCTCCAGGAACCCTCTTGTTTCCAGAGCATGAATTCCTCTGTGCTCTGCTCATGCCTGGCCCGGATACCTCCCGCTCTGTCCTCAGGCCTCAGGGACCTCCCCTGAGTTCCTGGCCTGAAGCAGGCACCGCCCGTTATTCTCTGCTTAGACCCGGTTCCTTTGCATGGCAGCTCTTGCTCCAACTCGATGTTATGCTTCCTCGTTGGTGTGTTCTGTTTATGGCCCTCCGTGGGCCGAGAACTTCCTGAAGGCAAAGATTCTGTCTGTTTCGTTCAAGCTTGTGTACTTGCTCTGAGTATAGTGCCTGCTATGGAAAAAGGGTTCATCCTGTACCTATTGAAAGAGTAACAGAATGAGTAAAGAGACCGGGCTTTGTTCTGAGGGTGAGGGGAATCTGTGGGAGGATTTTGACATGGCCCAGTGTGAGTGCTACAGAGCTCACAGTGGGGATGTGTGGTGGTGAAGGCCCTAACTTTTGCTCAAGGATATTAATGAGGCTATTGCAGTGGACCAAGTGAAGAGGGTGAACTGTTGAGTGAGAGCAACAAAAATAGGGATAATCGTAGGATGTAACAGTTGGTCCGATGTAAGAGAGACTCTAGAATGACTCCAGGTTCTTGGACTAGATGAGAAGGCGAATGAACGCATTTTCATGGAAACCATCAATATGTGAAAAGAGGCAGAAGAGGAGGATCAGGTTGATGGGGGCCAAGGCTGATAAGGGAGACACTATCTTACCCCTCCCACAAAGCTCCCTTAAAGCAGGGGCTGCACGGAAGTTTCCACTTGAAATGCCTCGCACCCAGTAGGCCTCAGGAATCCCAGTTGGAGACAGTGCCTGAGAGTCCTTGGTCACGTGCTATCTGTGGAGAAGCTCACCCATGTCCCCAACTCGGATGCCCTGGGAATGCTGGCTCTCCAAATTCCCCTGTCATTCATATCCTCTAGCCCTGCTCAGCCTGCCCCATTCCCCTTGGCTCCTCACCCTTTCGCTTGTCTCAGCCCTGGCCGAAACAAAGCCAGCCCAAAATGCACCGGCCAACTGGCAAGTGATAAATGATTAGCTCCTTGGCTCTAAAAGGCTGGACTGAGGGGGCCTTTCAGCGCTAAGTGCAGCAACCCTAGCCCTGAGCTTGGTGTAATTCTAGACGGCGGTGGCTTAGGCCTGCACGTGCGGATGGGGGATGCCAGCAGGCCAAGAGGTCCTCAGACAACCGCAAGAAGAGAGTGCGCCTCTGGGCGTCAGCATATGAAATGAACGCTCAGATGGAGGGAAATGAGTTGTGCTAGCATGACAGGAGGGGATGAGAGACTCTGGATACTAAGAGAAGGCTCTCCACAGGCAGGGAA
>PVKN010042381.1:0-10425 GCA_004027915.1 Capromys pilorides
ATAATGACCTTATTCCTACAGTTGATTCTTTATGACTGGAAATACTCTATTAACATGAGAAGCCAGCTTCTTACTTTGGGGACTTGTGTTCTGGTAGAACAGATTAACAGATACAGCAAGCAAAAGGCTTTCATTCATTGAGAAGTTAATAATAATCCTTAATATTTTGTTTTCTATGAATAAGGCAGAGTTCTTTCCTTTTTTCTTTTTTAAACAAAGGGCCTATACAGAGGTTAGGGAAGTAATATTTGAGTAGTATCTAAAATAAAGCACTTCAAGCTAAAATTTTGTAGTTGCATATTTTTATAATATTCATAATAGCTATGCTGCTATTCTGATTCTGTTTTACTGGAAAACAGTCTGAAGCTAGGAAAAAGTAAGCACCTTGATCCCAAAGTATCCACCTAGAAAGTTGTGTGGAGTCCAGATGTATTTCATGGCAGAGACCTTCTCCAGTATGTTTTTACATCTCATGTGGAGAAATTCCCTGACATTCCTTTCCCTTAATGAGACTGCCTAATTGCACCCCTACCCATCCCAGTCCAGTAGGATATCTCTGTTGGTATACTTTGATGGGAAGTGGACCAGGCATTTTCTGAGGCTGGTGACCTCAGAGACTTTTATCATAAGCTTTGAATGTGCTTAATGTGCTCCTCCTCTCTGCACTGCCCTCTGGAGGTGATAAGTGAGGCCTGCAGGTTTGTTGAGTTTCTATGACTATAGCCCATGACTCTCTGTGTTTTTCCATCAACTTTTTAAGTATGAAGTGGGTAGAGACATGAATTTTCCTTAATTGGCATCCCTGACTGTTACCAGGCTTTCATTCCTTATATTTGGACTCTGCCAGAGCATAAAACCGTAGAGGTAAAATGACTTTTCAACAGTAGCACTGATTTTTCTGTCTCCAAGATTCTTTGATTTTAGACAGTTGGATTTGAACATTGGAGAGGAACTGGCTTTAAAGTTCACAGGGAAAACATCTGGAGATTTAAACTTATGAGAAAGTTTATAAGCCAAGAAATTGACTCAGCAGCATGAAAAAGGAGCTAAGATTGTCTTATTGCATTAATTAAAATATATTGTCCATATTGTGTGAAGTAATAGTTCTGTTGGACTTTGTATTCATTAGATCATAATTGGAATATTCTGTTTGGAGTCCCAGTTTATTTTGATGAGAAAGAGCCAGGGGAGGTAGCCAGGATGATGAATGGTTTTAAAGTAGTCATAATAAGGAATAGTTGTGTAGAGGATATTTAGCCTGGAGAAGAAAGGACTTGGCAAATACAGTTGCTATCTTAAAACAGTTATTTAGATAATTTGGCAAACAAGCTTTTGAATAATAATACATTTAGTGAAAAAGTACCATGTAAGAACTTTATAGGCTTTATCTTGTTTAATCCTCTGAGGAACCCTATAAGATTGCTGCTTTTCTTATTATCTTTGCTTTACCACTGAGGAAGCTGAGATCCACAAAAGGGAATTAACTTGCCTAAGATTACATAATGTCAGAGCCAGGATTTTATCTGTTTTATTGCCTTTCTCCATGCTGCCACCAAATTGTATAGAACTTGGTTTCTTTCTAAGCAGTATAATTTGGAAGAGAAAAGGTATATATGTGTGCTTTTTCAGGGAGTAGAATTATTATAATAGCTATGTTTGCTGTGTATCAGATCCTTTCTATATTCTTAAGAAAGAAAAGGCTCCTATTCTTATAGAGTTATGTTCTACTGGGAAATTCAGAAATAAAAAATAATTTTTAAAATTAATTATTTTAGTCATGGTAAGTGCTATGGGAAGAAAATGAAGCATATGAGGGCTATCAAATACTGAAGATGGTAGGATGAGTTATTTCAGACTAGGAAGACTTCACTGAGAAAATACTTTAATAGGGATATGAGAAAGAACATTCCAGAGAGAAGAAATCATAGGCATGAAAGTCCCAAAATGGGAGCCAGTGTGGTTTGTTGCAAGAGGAGCTACAGCCAGGAGGTAAGTGTACTTCAATCAAAATAAACAAAGTTGGCAGAAACCAGATTGTATAGAATTTAAAATTTATTTATTATAAGGATGATAGGAAGTTGTTCAAGGATTTTGACTAAGAGAGTGATGTGCTCTGAATATTACCTAGAGAAAATGACTGCGATAGAGGGTATAGATCAATGACAGATTGTGTGCTTAGCATATACAAGGTCCTGGATTCAATCCAAGACCCTACAAAGAAAAAGAAGGAAAAAAAGAAAAAAATGGATCTGACATGGGGAATAAACAGTGAAGAAAGAGTAATAAGACTGAGATCAGTTAGGAGAATTCAATATTGTGTAACCTGGGCTGGAGAGAATAGCTTAGGCTGGTCTGGTAGCAGCTGGGGTAAATAAAGAGAAGCGGTCAGATTCCTGACATTTTGAGGTGGAAGCTAACTATTTAAATGTGGGATGTGTGAAAGAACTTGGACTTAAGGACAAGCCCCAGATACCTAGCCTGAGTAACCAACTAGATGAATTGTGGTGGAATATGTACATGAAAACAAATATTTTTAGGTGATCAAGAATATATTGGGCACTTGTTAGGTTTGAGATACGTGTAACATATGAAGGTACAGCTGCTGAGAAGACAGTTGGGTACAGCTTTGATTTCAGGTGAGTGTTGGAGCCAGAGATGTGAATTTAGAGATTAAATCAGTGTAGGAAGCAAAACCATTGTGTACATTTTAAGCAGAAGATTTAATGTTCTGAATTGGGTACTTAACAAAATGATGAGAAGGTTAGAAAAGGAGAAGTTGAAGGCAGCTTGCCCAGCACAACTCTGAATCAATAGTCAGAAACTTGCTGTGGTAAAGTGGCCACCCCACACTTCCAGATATTCCAGTGAGGAGACTGTTGGCAAAACTCATGCTTGAGAGGGCCTCCCACAGCTACAAGGAGAATAGTCTTCTGCCACATTTATGCTCCAGATTTAGCTCAAAGTACTACTAATTCAAGAGTGTATAACAGGCAAAAGGGGAAATGAGATGGGAAACCCTAGAGCAATAAGGTGGTATCACAGAAGGCAGTGACAAATTTAGTACTTTGAAGGAATGGAATAATGGCTTGGATCGTGTGTTGCTAACTGGTTAAGATGAGGACTGAGAATGAAATGCTGAATTTTGCAACTTTGGAGGTGATTGATGATTGGTGATATTTATAAGACCAGTTTTGGTGGGGTGTAAGTGCATTAAGTGAGGAAATTAAGAACAAAAGACTATTTTGTGAATTTTTTTCTGTCTAGAAGAGCAAGGAAATAGTACTAATGCTGGAAGAAAATGAGGGGTAGGAATGTTTTCTTGTTTTAAAGGAGACTTAGCATATTCCTGTCATACAGGAAATCTCTGACTGCACAAGCAAGGGAGTATTCCCTCTGATGTACTGCTGTCATGGTATCCCCTGCTGTTAGTCCTTGCCAGTCAGAAAAATTGTTGATTAGTGAGAACTGTGAAATCCAGTGATAAGTGCCTGGTTTGGCCTTAGAGAAGGTTCTATATCTGTCAGTGGAAGGTAGAGAATATAGTTATAGCTACAGAATAATTTGGCAAATTTGGTGATAGGAGAATGAATGAATTGGCCTTTGATGGCATCTTTTTTTTTTTTTTTTCTGGTGAGGTTATCAACCATATGTCAGGAAGGTGGAAAGAATATACAATATAAGGCTTGGGGAGAAAAGAAAAGGTTTTAAAATGCCATCTTGGAGAATGAGAGTGAACTGACCAAACTGGTATTTCCAGCCTTCACCCTACACTGCAATCAGCTAGAGGGTTGGTATAAAACTGCTGTACCTATAGCCGGGTCTAGGGTAGACCCTGGGAATTTACAGATAACTTTGATGCTGCTAGCCCAAGACCATACTTTGGATATACATTTAAAGGAAGAGCATTCATCACTAAAGGAAGCCCATTCAGCATGGTTACAGTACTTGACTCAGAGACAGAGGAGACAGTGAGTTCAGTATATTCAGAATTGAGATTAGTTAGTTCAAGAAAGGGAAAAGGGAGAGCCAAACAAGTGATTTCTTTTTTTGTCATTTTTGAAACGGTTTCACTGTGCATTTCAGTTTGGCCTTCAATTTACTTTATAGTCCAGGCTGGGCTTAATTGTACAAGGATCCTCCTGCCTCAGTCTGCTTAGTGTAGGGGGCTACAGACGTGCACCCCAGTGCCTGGCCAAGGATGTGATTTCTAATGTTGGGCCTTGGAATCTAAGCCAAATGAAAGAGAAATGAAGGCATAAAGGAAGCAGTGGCTGTGAAAGTGGTAGAATCCACAGTTCAGAAGTTCTCTGGTAAAGACATACTGTTGGGGTATTGAGCTGGAGTGATGTAGATGGATGATACAGGTTGGCATGCTTGCAACAGGTCCTAAAGTTGCTGAAGTTTCTGATTATGATTTAAAGTGTAAGAATAAATGAACTAGGTAGAAGCCACGAATCTGATGGATTGTAGTAATACATGCTATCAAGAATAATGGCAGGATGGGCCAACCAGATAGCTCAGTGGATTAAATGCCTGCTTAGGCAAAGTGCAGGGACCAGGTTCGATCCCCAGTTCCAATGCTGTGCCTGCTTTGCCCCTGGGGTGCACTGAGGTGGCGATTGAGACTGGACATGGTAACACATGCTTGTAATCCCAGTGCTTCGGAGGCTGAAGACAGAAGGATCACTACGAGTCTGAACTGTGTAGTGAGACCCTGTAGACCCTGTACTAAATACAGAAACATAAAAAGGAATAATGGCAGGAGTAGTAGAAGGGAAGATCAGAAGAGGAGCTAAAATCTTCAGTTATTAGTCTAGAATGAGACTGAGAGGAATACAAATGTTAGCAAAAAGGGAAAGTGACTACATCAGCGTATATGTGTTTTACCAGAGAAACAGATGTAACACAAGATACACAAATGTAAAAAAATTACAAGACCAGCTTATGATGGTCACTTAGAGAGTTGGATGAGGAAGTGTACAGATGGTATCTGCACACTGGAGAGCAGAGATTTCAGTGCAAGGTTTGGAGTTCACCGCAGTGTCCTTGCCAGGCCATATAAAGAGACTTATGGATCCTCCTGTGAATGGTCTGAATGGTTTATTGGAAAGCTGAAGAGCCTATAGTTGAAGGCTGAAGAATCCACACAGAAGCATCTGCACTGGAAACCAAGAGAGGACGTCCAAGCTGAAGACAAACATTGGAGCTCTTCCAAGAACAGAAGCCAGTCTGTCCTTCCTCATTTTCCCTTTATACCAGGCAACAAACCACCCCAGGGTGGGTCCTCTACATCCTAGTGTGTAGGATTGCTGATTTCATTAATTGTCTAAACTTCTCAAGGTGACACAATCAGCCATTACAGCAGCATATCAAATAATATATACATTAAAGAGATTGGGGGTGTTTAGGAAGCAGAAGAGAGGTCTAGTAGAGGTGTGTGTAAGGTGTGTGTGTGTGTGTGTGATGTGTAGTATACAGTGGATATTATTATCCTCATTTTGCAGTTAAGATGACATCATGGGAATCCATTGGAAGCCAAGTACTGACTCAATGAAAGAAGGCACTTTTTAGCAATTAGAGGTACATACTAGGTGAAGTATCCCTGTGAAGAGACAGTGTGCTCCCTATTGGAAGAGCAAATGTTTGCCTTCCACAGCTACCACTGTACACTAATCATGCCATGATATAAAAAGGGAGAAAGGAAACAATTATTAGCTATTGTAGACAAGAGTAGGGAGGAAACTAGTTAAATTCACTTCTGAGGTCAAAAATCTATGACTATGTTAATCATAATGTTATGAAGTACTATATGTCACTGAGTTGTACATTTTAAATGGTTGTTTTTATTTCTTATGCATTTAGGACAGGGTCTCACTACAGATCTCAAATTTAGTATATAGTGTCAAATGTATCATTTGTCCTTTGAAGCAAAAAAGGTTTTAATTTTTTTTTAAATAAACTTTAGTACAGAGTCTACAGGGTCTCATTACACAGATCAGACTCATGGTGATTCTCCTGTTTTTAGCCTCCCACGTGCTGGGATTACGGTGTGTGCCACCACGTCCAGTCACAATCACCACCTCACTGAACCCCCGGGATGGGGCCAGCATGGCATGCCAGGGATCAAACCCCAGCCACTGTGCTCTTCCAAAGCAGACACTTCAGTCCCCTGAGCTATCTGGTTGGCCCTTGGTTAATTGTATATTATGTGAATTTCTCCTAAATTTGAAACCACCTGTGATTATTTCCATTTCTATCTGCTGATAATTTATTTAGAACATCATACATGAAGCACTTGGCTTTCATGTATTTTATTTGTTTGTTTATTTATTTTTATGGCCAGCTCAGCCTGCCCTTGGGGTGGGACTGGCACAGCATGTGGGGCCGAGAATCAAACTGTGGTCCCTGGGGTTGCCTAAGCTTGCCTAAGCAGGCACTTTCGACCACCGAGCCATCTCGCAGGCCCCTCATGTATTTTATATAGATTGTATATAAAGAAATCACTGATTGTACAAGGCAGTAAATCTTAAAAATCGGGATAAAATGATTTCTTGAGCTTCTAAGGAAGAAGAGCTCAGTGGAGTTTGGCTACCTATTCTTACCTTAGGGCACTTAGCACAAAACCTGTTTTTGAGTGTCCTACTTTGAGACAGACCACTTAGTTTGGTTTTCAAGATCTTCAAACTTGTGTTGTAACATTAGTTCAAAAATTATTGTAGGAGAATTAGGTTGATATTTAATTCAATTATTTTTTAATTTTTTATCCTTTTGAGACAGTTTCACCATGCAGCTCAGGCTGGCCTTGAGTTCATTTTGTAGCTCAGGGTGGTTTTGAACTTGCAGTGATCCTCCTATGGCAGCCTCCCAAGTGCTGGGATTACAGATGTGGGCCACCATGCCTGGCTAGACTGATATTTTAAGAGTACATTGTCAACTAAATCTTCTGGGAAAAAGATTTAGTGGTAAAATACAGGGTTGTTGATCTTGCAGATGATTATTATATTTTGTTTAGGCTTGGTTATAATCTGACAAGTTCTTTAGTATTTTTTAAACACATGTTTGTGGTCCTCCTTTTTCTTTCATTTTCCCCCAATAAATAGGAATCAGCCTGCATACAAACTACATAGTTAATATATTTAAGCTGTAAAACTTCCTGTATTCATTTTTTTTTTTTTAAATTCTAAGGATTTTATTTAAATTAAGAAGCAATTCACATATCCATGTTTTTTGGCTGCTTGTGATTGGCTGGGGTTGTTTCATTGCTAATGTAAGAATGATTCAAGTTAGTTTCACTTCCTTTTGCAGTTTAAGCAAGGTTAAGAATCTTAAAGCCCAAGTGTTTCCTTTTGTCTTTCCTGGTCCTGGGGATTGAACCCAGAGTCTTTACACTAAGATACATCCCTAGTTCTTTTTAAATATTTTATTATGTAACAGGATCTTGTAAGGTGGCTACATTGCACAGGCTGGGGTCTTTCCTTGCCTCAGCCTCCCAGTGCTGCGATTTAGGACTGTGAGCAACTGCACCCGGCTCCGTTTGGTTTTCTTTCTTTTTTTTATTTTTTTAGAATAGAATATTTTTTGGGAAAGAAAGCTTCTGTCCAAGAGGGGAACAGAAAGGGGACCTGAGTGGGTTGCCTCTCCTCCCCTCCCCTCTCTCTCCGCTCATTGGTAGCCTGCATCTTCTAGATACCCTCAACCAATAAGGCCCAAGCTTTACATGGCACACTGGAAATGGCTCTTCAAGTATTCAGCGCCAGTTTGAACTGGATCTGCTGATCAGTGTTGGCCGGGTAGGTGCTATAGTTCTTTAGCGCCTGTAGCTCTCTCTGTTGCTGGCGAGTGGGGCCGGTGACCCATGACGACCTCTGGACACGGGCCCACCAGCAGGCTGCCCAGCACATTTATAAAGAACTCTTGGTAAGCCACCTGCTGCAGGTGTGGGTGAAGCCAGCTCTTTGGAGCTGTTTGGTGTGGGCCAGGAAGAAGTTGACCACCCTGTTTGTCACCACACAATCAGAGAAGTCGTCTAAGGGCTGGAGGAATCCGGACCTGCGGCGAATGCAGTCCCCGCCTTTACTGTGCTCCAGGAACAGCTTGAACTGGAACACATTTCCCTACACTGCCATCAACCACATCCAGCTCCCGTGTTCTCCAGGACCTCGACCAGCCTCTCAACCTTGCTCTTGGGAATGAAGAGGAAGTCATCGTCCACCCAGAGGACATACTCAGTGGTGAGCTGGGAGACGGCCAGGTTCCTCCCTGTAAACCAACCCTTCCCGAAGGGCATGATGTAGTGCTCCACGTGTCTGTCTTCGATCTTCACGAGCTGGTCGCTGTCGTCAGCCATGATGACAGTCAGGTCTGGATAGAATCCCTAGATGCTCTGCTGCAGGACCTTCAGCTTGTGGGGGCGCCGGAACATCTTGGTGGTGATGGTCACCAAGTTCCAGAGCTTCCTCTCTGGTCCTCGGTCATACAGCGTGGAGATGACAGGGTATCGGATGCTTATGTAGAACTTGGCCACTGCGGACATGAACTCCAAGCTTAGCATGCCCACACGGTTGTGCTGGTAGCCAGTGGTCGTGTAGGTCACATGCTGAAGGACTAAGTTCAGCAGCTTCCGGTCGCCAGTGAAAAGGTCAGCCACTTCTCGCCCCTGCCCTGCACCACACTGAGACGATGGCAAGGGTGTTCAGCATCCTCAGAGTGGCCTCCAGGGTGACCTCATAGATCGGGGCATCTGGCCCTTCTAACTGAGGATCTGGGATGGGCACTGCGTGCAGGGGCATCACCACCATGCAATGCACCGAGTACCCGAAGGGCAGGTTGGACAGCTCCTCTCTTCTCTGGAAGTGTTTGTACTCAGTGAGTCTCCCGGAATCCACTGTGGGGGAGGTCACTTTCCTTGTAGGCCCTCCGGAAGTTGTATCCTCCTTGACTCTGGGTGTTTTCGCCTGTGTACTGGTTTTTAGGAAATAGCCATAGCCCATCGTGGCAGAGACCCTGGATGTGCTACTCAGACAGGAGGCTGAGCACAGCATCCCCCAGGGTGGGCAGCAGTGGCAGTGGCAGGCGTCCTGTGTTGAGACTGGGCAGCACCACTTGAAGTCACTTCTGAGTATGATGACAAGGACGCAAAGGCTTGAGTCCGAGGAGCACCACCAGCCTCTTGAGCCAGAGGGACCTAAAACTCCATCCAACCATCTTGGTGGGAAACTCCAAATGATGCAGTGTAAAAACTGATTTCAGGTAGATGATCTCCAAATGATATAAGGAAAACTGATCTCCCAACCTGAAAAGTACCTGGAACAAGCTCGTGTTCTCTAAAACCAAAAAATAGATTTTAGGAACAAACGGAGGTAATGAGCAGAACATATTCATTAGGAGAAAGAAAGTTCCTGTTGGAGAGAGGGACAGGAGGGGGGTTCCACAGTAGGTATCCCCCTCAAAATCTTTTATTATAACTTTTTTAAAAGAGAGAAAAAAAATCAATATTGGGCACATTTTCCCCCAGAGTTTTTAGAAGTATGAAGATCCTAAATTATGATAAATTAGTTATTTTCTGGGATTTTTTTTTAATGTATATTCTTATTTTACAAAGCTAGCTTACAACCTGAGCAAACTACTTTTCCTATGTGAGGTCCGTTTCTGACATTTAAATTTTTTTTTCTTTTTTGGACTGGGAATTGAACCGAGGGCCTTCTTACTGAGTTACATCCTGAGCCCTCCCCACCCACTTTTTTGGGGGTGGTACAGCATTTCTTTAAGTTTACTGGTTAGATTTTAACTTCTGATCCATCTGATTTAGCTTCCCAGTGTGCTGGGGTTACAGCTGTGCACCAAAATGCCTGGCTTTAAAAAATACTCTTACAATAGCTTTAGATTATAAAAACATTGCTAAGATGTTCTAGAGGGTTTCCATATATTTCACATTTAGTCTTCTCTGTTCTTAATGTCTTTTGCTATTGTGGTACATTTCTTATGTAATCAGTAAACTGATGTATCAGTAAACTGATACTGAAATATTACTAGCTTAAGCCCATACTTTCGTTACTTAGAGCTCCATTTCCAAGGTTTCACCCTAGATACCACATTACATTTAGTCATCATGTCTCCTTAGGCTTTTGTTGACTATCACGGTTTCTCAGACATTTCTTGTTGACAGCTTTGACAGATTTGAGATACTTTGTAGAATGTTCCTTGATTGAGATGTGTGATGTTTTCTTATTGTCTGGGTTTATGGGTTTTTGGAATTTTTGATGGTCATTTATGATTATGCCTGTATATAAAAATACTATCAAGAATTTTAACACATAGTAATTATCCTTATAAATCATAGGGCATTCTCTGTGATAAATTTTGTGGTTGAGAATTTTAGTATGAGGGTCTAGTAGTCCAGTAATCTAATAACGCTGATCAATTATT
>PVKN010042382.1:0-10403 GCA_004027915.1 Capromys pilorides
ACATAAATTAGAATATAAGTATTTTATGTTGCTTAGTTCAAACTACTTTAAGATAGAAGACCGCATGTCATGCATAAAAGCAGATTTCATGCTCTTTCATGACATTATAAACATAAATATGGTAGCAGTCTTGTCTTTCTTTTTATATTTTTCATTTATTCTATGTTTCTGCTTCTTCATGTGTGGATAGGGTTCTTAAATTGTTCCTATTCCTCTCTTCTCCTTTTTGTTTATCTGTATTTTTTTCTCTTCCTCCTCTTTCCTTTCTCCCCTTTTTCTTCTCTGTTTCCGCCTTACAATGTTGTTTAAGCATGCTGTAAACTTATTCATTCCCCAAAGGCAAAACTAGCTATCTGAGCAACACTTTGTCAGCATAATACATTTATAGAATGCATATTTATGAACCTTTGAGCTTTTATTGTTCCAGAGGGCAAATAAAAAACATGAAAAGTAGCAATATAGTGTTTCAAAGGTCCCTCAAGGAAAACAAAAGTAGCTGGAAATAAATTTGGAAAAAGGTTCTTCGGTAAAAACAGAACCTTGAATTTGTATGTACAAAAGGTTGAATAGTAGAAACCCTTTTTGCTCTTCCTCCTAAACTAAGACTTAGGAAATTTTAAACTTTTTAATAGGTCTAGCCTCTTAAAGTCTGGAACATAATAATTGTAAAAGAGCATTGCACATAAATGTTTATAATCTACAAAATCTTAAAACAGCATGTTGCATTTGGCTGTAATAAAAAAAAGGGGAGAGACTTTAAATTGAAAAACCCATCTTCCAAATTGCAAGTTTAGCTTACAGCATGGAGTCTTATACTAAATTAGTCAGAGTTAAAAGCATGGAAGTTGAAATAAAAGTCTTACGAAGTATGTTTTGGTAGTCTCATTTTGATTGTCCTTACAAAGTAGTTTAATTCTTATTGTATTCCCCAACTCTCAAAAACAAATAGATTATTAATATTTAATACTTGATGGAGAAGAAGCCACATTTCCCACTGTGTCTAAAGTTGTCTAAACTGGAGCAGATTTGGAGCTTTGAAGTTAAAAATTTTAAAGTATTTGAGAGGTAGCTGTAAACCCCAGTACTCCTTTAGATGTCAAAGAGTGAGGAGGGCAATCTCCTGAGCATCACTTCTAACTTGCAATGCACTGCACTTACTGACTGCTTACTTCAACTGTTTAACAAATTCAGTGCAACACTCCAATATCTGTTAGCAACACACCAGAGTGAACCTCCCAACTTTAGGCTTTAGGTTGCTGTTGTTTGAATAGTTAATAGGAGATTCTTTATCTAACAGAAGAACAGCCCTAGCCCCAGCTTACTTTCTGAACTTCAGCAACTCAGTTTTCTTGGTTCTATCTCCTTCTAATCAAGTTGTTGCCTTTTGGACAAAGAGAAAGAGAGACAGACAGAGACAGAGACAGAGACAGAGACAAAGACACAGAAAGAGACACTCCTGAGTACACCTTAGTCATGCCAAAAGAAAATTAGCTTTTGGCTAATCATTAAATTCTCTAAGAGAAATCCCATTTCTTTTTCTTACTTTATTAGAATAAAAGTCAAGTTTTGGCATTGATTATTCAGGTTTCTATCAATTGGGAAAAGAATGGAAAGCACCAAGCAGAAGCAACCCTATTCCACTTGCCACTGCTTGCCTAGTACCCACTCTTTCGGCCAAGGAAGCAGTAGTGGCTGTGGCTTACGTGAGTAATGTAACTAGAACGTTAAGTTACGCCTCCTGATTACCCCTTGATAGCTTTATTACTATATGTGTGTTGGTCCTGCTGTTTATTTCATTGGTTAAGTCCTCACTTAGAAGTTGCCACTAGGTTAAGAGGTTATCATAATAAAAGATGACAAACACAGAAAAGCAAAAGGAGAGATGGTTTGGAAGACGCCTCTTCCAGCTATTTCCTATGTGCGTATTTTGTCTTTTTCTTAGGCCTCATAATCATCTCTTTGAGGAAGCCTTTTTACTTTACTTAGAAATGCTGGTTTTCTTAGTTTTAAGATTATCTAACAACAGCATTTTAGAGTATTTGCAAAAACAAAAAAGTATACTATTGCCTTTAAAATATGATGAGCTAAAGATCCTTACAAATGCCTTTCTGGTCTTCCCCTAAAGGGGAAGCCCTTTTCTAACTCCCCAGAAGCTTAATCTGATTTATTTACTTATTCATTTATTTATTTATTTGATGCAGGGTCTTACTATGCATACTCATAGTGGATTCATAGTGACCCTTCTGTCTCAGCCTCCCCAGCCTTGGGATTATAGGCATTTCCCACCATGCTAGGTTTCAGTAGCCAGCATGGTGTACCCAGGATTCTGAGGCTGACACAGCATATGGTACCAAGCATTGAACAGGGGTCCTTGCACTTGCCAGGTGGGCACTTAGACCACTGAGCTATCTCCCTGGCCCTCCCTGGAGGTTTAGTCTGGACATTTTACTTACATTAAGCAATAAAATAAATTGTAGTATCTAGGCCGCCACAGGCCTGGAAGCTTCCGGTACCTTCTCTTGGAATCCCTGACAACATTATGAAGCATCTTGGCTATGCCAGGTGAGAGAGCAGGTAGCCAGAGAAGAGTCCATCACTCTCCAGCTGCTCCAGCAGCCTTGCCAAGGCGATAGATGTGAATGAAGCCACGTTGGATTCCCAGCACAGTCAGTGTCTCCAGAGGACCCAGTACATGAGAGATACCACGTGAAGGCAGAAAAGGAAGCACTCCTGAGTCTAGTCCAGATCCCAGCAGCAGGTAGTTAGTACACTCATGCATCCACTGGTGATTGTTGAAATTAGCATTGCAGTATTGCCCCAGACGATGCATTCCTCCACAGTGAGGCAGCCAGTTCCCAATGCTTAGAAAGCATCCCTTATAATAAAAAAATCTGCACTGTTAGACATATTTCATAGCTGGTTCTTATATACCTTTGGATGTGTTTTTGTCTTCTTACTGCTTTGCTCAGCAGCTCTCCCTTAACTTGTGTCAGTGCTTGAAGAATAATGTTCGTCTGGAATTTATAACTTAGCTATAACACTCTGACCTAGGCCACACCCGAGTATCTAAAATGTCAGAAGGGGGCGTTTTGGTGTTTATCTTGGAATGAGCTCAGAGCAGTGAATACAAACCTTCTATCTTTTTCAATGCACACTTTCACAACAGTCCAGCCTTCGGTGTCTGAGGGCATGGTAGTAGTATCTGAGCTTTGTAGAACTGTGGATCGATTTGCCACTCAACTTATCCATTATAGTTCGGGTCCTTCTATCAGTATGATAACTTGGAATTTTATTTTAATTTTGAAGTAAATCACAATCCTTATGATTTTTTCAAGTAAAGATGCAATGCTGTTAAGGAATTGATTAAAAATGGCTTCACAACTGGTGGCTCACATTGACATGAGGGGAATAAAAAGATTTTCACTGATGAAAAGTGAGGTTTTGTGGAGAGAATTTGTTCAGGGAGAACTGCAGTGAGAGCTTTGCCTCTCCATGCAAAATGCAGTGAGGAGACATGGGTGGGGTGCTTGGGGAGTGTGGGCTGGGCTCCCCGCCGTCCTGGGGACAGTGCACCCCAACCCACTTAGGCAGAGGGCCTGTGGCCACAGCATGAGGCTGCATCTGAGAGCTGGGCACCTGCTTTCCAACAGAAAGCTTGGTGTGAGAATGATAGGACCAAGGTCAGAGGTTCTGGGCCTGACTGCCAGCCTCTTTAAATTTTATTTTTAATTTTAAAAATTGATATATTGTAGTTTTACATATTTATAAGGAACAATGTGATATTTCCATTCTTAGGGACAATATCTGATGGTCAAACTAGGGCCACTGGCATGCCAAGCATATCACTCAACGTATTTCTAATTTTGTCTTGGGAAACATTAAAATCTTTCTCTTGGCTCTTTTGAAATTCACAGAAAATGAATGTTAATTGTAGTTGTCCCACCTTGCTGTAGGATGCCAGGCCTTACGCCTCCCACCTGGCTACAATTTTAGACTATTCACTTATTTGTGCTTTTTGGAATGGGATCCCGCCCAGGAGGGAAGGTCTGCGCTTGTCAGCACTCCAAAAGTAAGAGGTGTGGGTGTCTCAGCAGCCACTGAAACAGTGCTCATGGGGATTGGCCACAGAGTGACTCTGAGCTGTGTATGCACCAGGGCCCTAGGCCCGAGAAACCCAAGAGGATTCTGCAGAATCTCAGAAAGCCGTCTTTGACAAATGTAGCCCGAAGTTTTGAACCTTCTTCACTTCTGCTCTTTGCCTTTCCCCTACTCCCCCTGTGACAGGAGCTGCAGGTGCTGGGGGTGTGTGAAGAAAAGGGGAAGAGTCACTCCTAGCCCCGCCATACCCCACCCCTACCAAGCTCCTGCAGCCCCCAGCTGGCAAGGAGAGAATTTGCATTCAAAACAAGCAGGAAGCTTTGTTTACGCTGGAGCACGGGCTGGGGTGAGACAGAGCTCTTTAAGTTAAAGTAACTGTGGGACATCACGCTACGCAAGCCAGACCAAGAGTCATGGGAGCTAGGGCGGAGCAGGAGCTACCTCCACCCGGGAAACTGAACCGCGGCAGCGGGAGCTGAACCGGAATTGCTTTGGGGCCACATGCCATGGAGCCGGACGTACTGTGATGCAGCGCATCTGTTACATCGCACAAAAGGGGCTTTTGGATAATTTCTAGTTTAAAGTATTTGTAACAGCGTTGCAATTGATTCTGATATTCTTTCATAGTAATGCAGCATTCATTGTCCACTACTGTACTTCAGAAGTGCTAAATGCAGAGAGTATGGCACTCTGGAATTATTAGAACAATAAGCAATTTTAAAATTAAATTAGTGCTTATTAATATTATGTGATATGCTATCATTTTTTCTGGGATAGCCTCAACCACAATCTATCACGCCCTCCCATTCTAACTTCTGAATTGGTGTAAACTGTCTGTACATTTTAGGGAGCAAAGACCTCTGCCTTGTAAGCATTTTGCATGCAGACCACACAAACAAGAAAAGATTGACTCATCAAAATATTTATTAAAGCTGTCTACTGATTTTGTAATTGAATATGACCATTGCTATAATAGTATAGCCTCACAAGTACACAAAATATATTATATACATATGAAGTAATCCAATTGGCAAAGGTAGCTGTCTAATAAAATTATTGTAATGTTTTGTATGGACACTAGAAATACTGGTCTTCAGTAACAATTTTCTCTAAGAATTCTAAATCCTTTCCAAGACATTTCTTATTTTGCTTATCAGAAGTGGAGAAGGTTAGTTGATCCAACCTAAGGTCAGTTATCAAAAAGGAAACCCAGGAAGGGTTACCTGAAAGCGTCCCACTATCAGCCTCAACGTCAGGTCTGGATAAGACATAAGGAAACAACTTGGCTTTAGTGGAAATGGGGCTGAGGCACGTATGCCAGGGCTCACCTGCTCCGGCTTTTAGACTTTTTGTTTTCCAGCTTATTTGAGGCTGACAGAGCTCTAAAAATAGCTTAACCTCATCTGTGTTGAGCAAGAGTTTCTGGCTACACTTCTTGGCATAACGTGCCTTGTTTACATTGTCTTAAATGGAAGGTACAGAATCTATACTGGCCTTCACCAATTAAAAGAAATAAAAACTAGATTATTAAATTAAAAGAAATAAAAAAGTTTTTTAGTAGTGAAACACAGGTTGACATAAAGAAGAAGAGGTTTTAAAGTGAACAGAAAATATGCAAAAAAAAAATTAGAGGTAATGTCTAAGAGTTATTAGAGGGTAGTTTTAGAAACACTAGCAGCAAAGTTACCAGTGACGAGACCAAACCACTCAGGACCAAAGCTTGATGCTGTAGTCCTCCATGCGTGAATAACAAAGCACGCTATAATTTATTTAAAATGTCAGGAATTTGTGCACAGCTTAGCTGATTGCTTGGTCTATGGCTGTTACAAAATAGAGACGCAAGCATTGGGGAGGCGGTTAACACTGTGGTCCATCTGAAGCTTTGGCTGAGGAAAGAGTCGCTTCCAAACGCATTCCCATGGCTGTTCACATGGTGCAAATCCTTGGAAGCTGTAAAAGTGAGGGAATGAGTTTCTCACTGGCTGTCAGCCAGAAACTCCTCAGTTCCCTTCTTCATAGGCCTCCCCTTCTGGAAAATAACTTGACAACTGGCTTCCCCCAGAGTCCAGAAGAGGACAACAGAGGGGAAGAAGAAAGAACAGCTAGGACAGAAGCCAAAGTCTTTTAGTAAACTACTTCACTACTAACATTCATCACTTTTCCATTATTTTATCGATTGCAAGTTACCAAGTCCAGGACGAACTCAGCGGATGAAATTACCCAAGAGCAGGAGAAGCAGGAGGGAGTCCCTGGGGAGCTGCCTGCCACCCTCAGCTGACATGAACCCGAGAAAGTTAGCTTCAGGAATCTTAGCTTATTCATTTATAAAAAGAGATTGGCACAAGAAGGTCCCTAAATTCATTTCCAAATGTTTAATTTCATTGTTGGTGTGCAAACTTTGGTTAAATAACAGTTATATGCCGAAAACATGGTGAACACTTCGCTGGGGTTCTGTTACTGCCGTTGCTCTCATCTCCACACAGAGTCACTTAGTGTAATACACTTCCCATCATGCTGGGGCTTTGATACCACAGTTTAGACCTGAAACTTAATGCCAGCTCTTGGGGGTGGTATGTTAAAGAGTCAAGATGTGTTACGTACAACTACCAACTCCCATGACGCATGTAATCGTTGTGTGCTACAAATAAAACAAATAGACAAACACAAGCTCTTGATCTAGCCTATGCTTTCTGGGTGCATTCTCCTAGAATTACTTTCTTGTAGCAGTCTGAGATAGATATTATGACTAGCAACAGACAAATGCAATAGGGATCTTGCTTTCTGAAAATATTGAACAGGAAAAATTAATTCTTCAAGCTACAATTTTATTAACGCTGACAATACTTTTTTTTTTAACTTTTAACAAAGTTCTGGCTCTATTCTTTTAACAAAAATAAAGTGTATATCTCTGTGGAATTAATTTTTTACAGCAGTAGTATTGATATGTAGGCATATGGTTTTTAGGAAAAACAGGAGGGGTTTCACTCTGTGTATTATTTAAGGAAAGGAAAATGAATAAGGAACAAAGTGAGTCAGAGGAAACCTCGTGTGTGTGTGTGTGTGTGTGTGTGTGTGTGTGTGTGTGTGAGAAACTCCTAAGGGCTATCCATGTATCCATGTAGTTTGTCCTAAACTTTTCATTCATACCGCACTTTCATGAAAAGAACCCTCACCATTTCATTACCTTAATTTTTTCTCCCTGTGGTTTAATGTCTTTGGACCATATCCACATTCATGGCTCCTACTCACTTTTCACAATATGCTAGGATAGCTCATGAAGCTATAGGAACAACAGCAGTTCTGTCTCTTGGACCCCAGAGAAAAATAATACATGATCATTTAAGATATAATGTGTGACAGGCACCATTCATCTATCACATTGTATCATTTATTTTTCATAAAATAAACCAAAACTTCAGGTACCAGTGTTATTCATATTGTGCAGAGAAGAAAATGCAGATTTAAGTTACTGAATGAGCCAAGCTTAGAAACCAAGGTCAGATTGCAAAGCTCTACACAATACTGGAATGCAAACTTGGAGGCAAAATGCTGGATATGAGGTGTTCATTCCCAATTATAGGTTCTCTCCCCTGGTCTTACAAGAAAACTTTTTGTTTGTTTGCTTGTTTAAAATTTGTTAATGTTTCCATTGAAAAAAAACTTACTGAACACCTTCATGCACTGTTACATTGTTTTCTAATTCTTATAGTAATTGTCCCTAGAGGTGTTTATTCATTTTGCAAATATTTACAGAGTGCCTACCATGGGCAGAGAATGTGCCAAACATTGCAAATTTAAAAAGTATACAAAACAAACCCAATTCTTGCCTGTAATTGAAAAAACACTTACACTACTCTGCCAAAAATGCTCCAATAAACAAAGTCTTGATTGCATATGAAAAGATATTCCTAAATGTTGGGAGGTCAGAAAATGTCACTAAAAATCATATTTTGTGGTTCGTATCTATTGAGTTAAGCTATTAGACCTGGTTTTCTCTGTGTTGTAAGGATATTAGTTTTAGTAGGAAGTCAGAATGCAGAATGCAAATCCTTCAAATTTGATCCGATAGGGTCACACGTGCCTGTAAATGTTGGGTGGCCGTTGCGTTCACATGTCTGGATCAGTCCCTTCTCTTAAAAAGAGGACAATAGAATCTTATCTGCTCTTTGAATCACCAGTAAAGCATACAGATTTGTAGTTCACTGGCACATAGAATGCCCAAACTCCAGGTTTTACCAAGAAAATAAAACTTGGAGCTATCTCTTTTTTCTCTACCATTCTTAAAGTTTGTTGCAAGATTATGAAGTTTACCTAGAGGACATGCAAAGCATTAATTCTAGATAGCTGGTATTTTATCTTTTAACCAAACCAGATCATTAAATAGTTATGAGTAAGGATGACATAACTTGTCCTTATGGATTTTTTTATTTTTATTTTTATCCTTATGAAAAATTCTTTGACTGAATGACATTGACACGCCAACTTTGACTTTTATAGAAAATATTACCAAAATAAGACTTTTGTGAGATTGTGGATATGACATACCATCCTTCATAGTGTTACATTTTTTTTTTTCTGTATTTTTTAGGGAAGGGTCTATAGGGTGCTCAGGGTTTTACTACTAGTTTGGGTTCATAATGATCTGCCTGTTTACAGCCTCCGAAGAGCTGGGATTACAGGCATGCATCACCATGCCCAGTCTCAAGTGCCATCTCAGCATGCCCTGGGGGTCGGTCCAGCACTGCAGGCCCTGGGATCGAATCCCTGGCCCCTGCTCTTGCTTGCAGGTGCTTTAGTCCACTGAGCTATTTGGCCAGCCCATATAGTGTTACATTTAGAGGATCTAGAGAGCGGATGTTTTCAAGGATTTTTTTTTTTTTTTTGACTGGCTCAGGCTGTCTTAAGGGTGGGTCTGGGGATTGAACCACCATCCCCTGTGCCGGACTGGATTGGCCGTGCAGGCACTTAAAGCACTGAGCAAACCCACAAACCCCCTAAAAAGTTGAGAAGGAATTTTTTATTTTTATTTTTATTTTTATTTTTTTGGCTTGCTCAGGCTGCCTTAAGGGCAGGTCGGGTAAGGCTTGTGAAGCCAGGGATCTAACCCAGGTCTCCTGCACCTGATTATGTTTGAACGAGCAGGCACTTAAACAACTGAGCTAAGCCACAGGCCACCCATTTTTTTTTTCAGAGCTTGTAAGAGATGTGACTTTATTTATTTATATTTTTTTATAATATGATTGTTTGAACACTTCAGATTTGGCAGTTTCATAGAGCAAGAAATCATTGCCAGAGTGACTTTATTTTTGGATGTTTGAAATCTCACAGTCAAATATACAATGTGATTCTGGAAACTATGCAAAGCATTCCATAATTCATAGCATATGCGTCTTAGTTGCTTTTCTTATTGCTGAGACAAAATATTCAATACCTAAAGTTAACAAAGGAAAGGTTTGTTTTGGTTCTCAACTTGTATGGGGCTTAGTCCATAATCAGCTGGCTCCAAGGCATGGCCTAGGGGAATTGCAGAGCAGGCAGGAGGCAACAGGAGACAAGCAGCAGCAGCAGGAGGAGCAGAAACAGCAGGAAGTGTTTCCTTCCGTTCTGTACACTCTGCCCAGGCCCATAAGTGTGGGTCGTGCTTACATCCAGGGTGGGTACCCTCACTCCAGTATCACAGCCTTCATCCCAGCATCAGATCCTTATTCCCAGTATCACCACATCCTAGATCCACACACCTCTGAAAAGACCTGCCTATGCTGCATGAAGCCCTGGGGACATAGCTAGATACAAGCCGTAGCAATGTGCTATTCTTGATGCTGGTTGCATCTTATTTTTTCTGCCTTCACATTCTCTTCATTCATCTTTATTAGAGAGTTGTTAGCCTAATTACATTTAAGAATAAGCTATTTCAGATATTAGGGAAAATATGAAGCCAACCCATGAAAAGGTGGGACTTTTAAATTTTGGGAATAATTTCTTAATTTAATGTGTACTAAACTTGCAGTGCTATAAATGTATTACCAGAATTCCTAATCAGTTTTAATTTTACTGTCCTAAATGACATGGTTTTCCATGGAAACAGGAAGACTATACAGTTATGATAAATTATAAACTATCCATAAATAATTTATTTGTATTGGAATGGAGTTTGACATTTAGTTATGACTAATAGTTTGGGTTCTTGCACAAATTTTGACCAAAGTAGCCCTTAAGTCAATATACAATTCTGATTTAGGAATACCTACAGAAATAGCCCAGTAATTTTTGTTTCCCTATATTCAGCATTTTATCTCTCTCTCTCT
>PVKN010042383.1:0-10403 GCA_004027915.1 Capromys pilorides
GAGGAGGAGGAGGAGGAGGAGAAGAAAAGGACCTACTTGCAAGCACGTAGTTCAGTTTATAAATTTTAGTTAAAAGAAAAAAATATCTTATGACACTGCTTCTCTCTTTCTGATCTCATTGTAGCTAGTGGAGAAAGAAAGCTGCTTGAGGATTTAGGAGGTTTGGACAGATAGAATTCTTATGTTTGTTGCTAGAAAATAATTATGAAGTTGAGCTGCATGTTCCATGTAGAAACCAAAATCACGTACTCTCCACACCCCCAGCCATCCCATTGGGCCCCAGTCTGCCAACCCCAAAATATAAGAGAACTTAGATTTCTTGACTAGGGAATAAAATCTCTCTTATTAACACCACATTCATAAGCACTCTGTCATATGAAAATGGATGGAAAAGTTGAGGATGTGGCATGAGGACAAGAAGAAAGGTTAAATTATAAACAGATTAGGGACCTGAATCCATATTCTATGATTTCTCAGTTTTCTTCCAGGGTTCAGTGGTACCAAGGACTCAGACTCCACCCTTCTCTTAACCATCCTTAGTGTCCTCCTTGCACTGGCTTATGCTTATGTGATATCTGACATCACATACAGCCCCAAAAAAGACAGGATTGGGAAGGACTCTCTTGAGTCCCTGTTTTCAGAAAAGAAAATCTTTCCAGAAGATTCCTTAACAGACTTTAAACATTTTACTGAGCAGGACTATTTGTCTTGTAGTCAGCTAGGCATGACATCAAAACTTCTCTTCCTTGTAGTAGTATGCTGTTAGTTCCCCAACAACTCTTCTTCCTCAGGCTTTAATAAACTCCATTCTTCCACTGCCACAAAACTAGTACTTTTTTCCCTAAAGCACCAGTGAAAAGAGGTCATTACAGATTGTCAACAAGTTCCTAAAAACAGTGTGTGAAGCTTATGCCCTGTGACCTGGTCCCTTCGCAGGTTGCTCCACACAGTGCATGCATAATGTCAGTCTGTGATAAAGGAGGACTGGATTTGAATTCTTTAGGGGGAATATTTATAAAAACTTTTGAGATTGCATATGAGGGGGCTTTAGCCTTCAAAAAGCAGAGACCTCAGATGATAGCTAATGATGTATCTGGGCCTGGCACTATGCTTGGAATAGACATTAAACAAAATAAGACATAGTGTTATCCCCATAGAACCTACCTTCCAGCAAAAGAGACTTGAACGGGTAATTCTGAGATATTGTTAAAAGTAGAGGATGATGAAAGAATTAACAGGACCGGCCTACTCTGGAGGTGAGTCACATACACCAGCGTAGGTTTTCTTGGTTTGGTTTGGTTTGAGTTTTTATTGTATTGGGTTATTACAGGGTCTCACTGTGCAGCTGGGACTCATAGTGATCCTCCTGTTTTCAGCCTCCCCAGTGCTGGGATTGCAATTGGATGGCACAGACTCCATGGCCGGCTCAGCCAACTGGCGCAGCATGTGGTGTCAGGGATCGAACCACAGTCCCTGTATTTGCCTAAGCAGGATCTTTAGTCCACTGAGCTGTCTTCGCTGGGCCCCACCAGAGTAGTTTTTAAGTGAGAGCTGAGCAAGTCTGAGCTAGGTGAGAGTGAATGGGAAACGGGGGGATTAGCTGGAGGAAGAAGTTAGAGCAAGTTGCAGCAATACAGAAGGGAAGATAGTGGTGTCTGAGCTGGAGCTGAAACAGTGGAGGTGGAAAATGCAGATCGAGGTGACTGCTTCTATGTGGAAAGTAAAAAATATGCCTTTCAAGTTATTGACTGGAGCAGATGGATGAGACATTTGTTCTCTTAAGAAAAGAATTGCTCCTTGGCTAATGAAACTAAAGCATAAAGACCATATTAGCAGCTACTTAGCCAACATCTAGGGAACCTGAGGGCTGTTGAGTGTATTGCCTTTGCCCCAGGAGTGCAGAACCACCCTGATTATGTGTTTTCCCTCTGTCTCTGTCGCTGCCCCTGCTCTTTACCAGCTGATGTAGTGCTGCTACCCTTTGGGCTGCTTACACTTGATGAGGTAGGCTAGATGAAATAAAGATAAATAGAAAAGAGACAACAAAAGTTGTAATATTACAATTGCACTTTTTAATAAAAACTGCAGCTTCCAAACACAAGAGCAATTTCTGAGGCCCTTAAAGACAGTAAGCTTATAAACTCTTAGCCTGTTGTCCGCCCAAATAGCTCAGCGGATTAAAGCTCCTGCAACCAGGCACAGGGGCCAGGGTTCAATCCTCGGGCCTGCCATGCCATTCCTGCCCTGGGGTGCTCTGAGACAGCAATTGAGACTGAGCGTGGTGGCACACACCTGTAATCCCAGCTCTTGGAAAGCTGTAAACAGGCAGATCACTATGAGTCCGATCTAGTAGTGAGACCCTGAACACCCTGTAGACCCTTCCCTAAAGTTAAAAACAAAAAACAAAAACAAAAAAAACCAGAACACTTAGCTTGTGCTTTTCACCTGTAAACTGAGATCCCTCCTTTCAACTTCCTTCCGAAGTATACTGCTAACAGACACCAAAGCTTAGCTTCTGACACATGCAACAGTTTGCATTTCAATAAAACCCACCAAATGCCCAAGTAGGTAAAATGATAAACACTACAATGGTAGAAGGTATGTCTGATAACTCATCTAATGAACGTCTCCAAAATCTGGGGTGCCCTTCCATCTGCTTTAGGAAGGGCTATATTTTCACCTGTAAAATCCTATCTTTCCAAAATTCATAAGTTCCACAAATTTCTATGCTAAACCCCTCTAAGTAATAAACAGTTCAAGATAACAGTGTATACCTACCCCATTCAATGTATTTCTTTGTCCATGTCCATTTAAAATTCTGCTAATCCCTTTATGGGTCTCACTACTGAGTCCTGAAAATTGTTTTTCTGTGATGCAAGTCAGTGAATGTGCAACCCTCCCTGTGAGTGGAATTTGTCAGGGTTACCTGTGCTTTGGGGACCTCCTCAGACCATGTCCTGTGACAATGGCTTCTTTGACTTAGGGCTCTGACCTGTCTTTTCTCTGGTCCTTGATTTCCACATGTCTGTATTATCTGTACCTTCTCCATGTGCTTTATGGTCCTAAGAGAGGAGCTGACAGGGTGCCTTGGTTGGTTCCTAGCACAGCCTGACCTGCAGGGCAGTCTCCTGCAGCTCGCCTCAGACCCTATACCCAAGACATGACTGCTTCTGTTTATCCATGCACACAATGTCTCCCCCCACCCCACTCCTTTTAGCATTAAGTCTTTGCTGAACCATATGCTAGGCTGGGAAGAACACATGCCTTGCAGTTATTAAAACTTTGATCTAAATCCTGTCTCTCACCGGGGATATAGCTCAGTGGCACAGCACCTACCTGGCAAGCTCCAGGTTTTGAGATCAATTGCTGGTGCTAATCAATCAATCCTGTCTCCCATTCACTTAATCTAGGAACTTAAATTTCCTTTAAGCTCTTTATGCCTCGACTTATTCATCTATAAACCGAACACATTTCAAGTTATTCTGAGGCCTAAATAAAGTAGTATGACAGGAAACTTATCATACCTAGGCCTATCATTAGTGTTATTATAAGTCCTCACAGCAGTGGTAGTGGTAAGACAGATGGAGATGGCGATGTAACAGCAATAGAGGAAGTCACAGCAGCAAAGGAGGTGGTGTGTCAGTAGCAGGAGTAGGTCACACATAGTGACCATGGCTATTGCAAGGGTCGTAATAAAGGATAGGCACACACACCTACCTGTGGCTGCTTTGCAGATGTATGAATACAAGAAGGCTCTCAAAGCTTCAAGGACTGTCCCATATAGAGGAGTTCTTAAATGCAGTTGGACTCATTGTTAGGAAGCAAATCACTCTGCTCAGTTAAACTTGAGCCTTGGAGAGTGTATTTTACAAGTTCAACACTGAATTACTTTCACAGTTCAAGCTGACAAAGTGACTTCAAAGTGTAAAACAATTATCTGACTTTCAGAAAGTCAATTTAGGAGGGGAAAGTCTGTATTAAAATGACAAGAACGATGCTCACTTGCATGTATTTTAAACAGCAAGCTAAAGCCTTCTTGGCCAGGGAGCATTATAGTCATTCAGTTACATCTCTGAGTATTTTTATCTTTTTGACAGAACAAACTGATTTCAAAGTTTATAGCTTTGTTCTGGGTAATGAATTGTCTTGTTTAAAAACTTTAAGGCAAAATTCAGAGCTCAGTGTGAATTTTCTCTTTGTTTTAATTTCATTTTTTACTTGTTCATTCAAATAGCTTTTGGGGAAGTTTTCTGAGTAAAAAGCAAGAGGTAGTAAACAAGTTTAAGAAATCAATATAATAGTAATAACAGCCAACATTTGTTAAGTGCTTACTTAATAGGTTAGGTACTATGCTCAGCTTTTATATGTATTCATTTTCCCTTTCCCTCTTTTCTCCCTCCTTCCTTCCTTGTTCCCCTTCCTATTTGAATATTTTCTTCCCACTTCCCAATATCTGTTATACATTTAGGTCCTTATTTACCCTTTTAGTTTCTCACAGTAGAGGAACAATGCAATATTTAAACAGGTGTATCTGATTCATTTAAGATACTTAAAGAATATGGTCTCAGTGCCCACCCACTTACCTAGAAATGTCTCATTTATCCCTCTTTATGGAGAGTAGTACTCCATTATATAAAGCTATCTTATTTATCCATTGGTTAATAGACATTTGGGCTGTTTCCAAGAGTCACCAATTATAAACTGTGCTGCTAGAAACATGTGCATGTATATATTTCTGTTGAGTGGTGTTTCTAATTTTTTAGATACCAAGAAGAACAGCTAGGTCAAAAAGAATCTTCTAGTTTTAGTTTTCTGAGAAATCTCTACACTGATTTCCACAGTAGTCTTATAAGTCTACACACCCCACAGTAGAGAAGGGCTCCTTTAGCCTCATGTCCTTGCCAGCATTTGTTTCTGGTTGATTTCTTGATAATAAACATTGTTTCTGGACTGAGATGGAATCTCAGTGTTACACTAATGTACATCTCTTGAGTGACCAATGATTTTCAATGTGTTTTTTCGTATATTTGCTGCTTCTATTTCATCTGAGAAGTGTCATTTCAAATATAGCATGATTTTTCTATCTTTGAAAACCTACTGATTTATTCAATGAATTAGTAATTTGTTATTTTCCAAGATAAATGTAATGAAAAGTAAATCACGTTGGACTAATCTGTGAAATTACTGATCAGAGGGAATATTAGAAGTAAAATTTTTATCAAGTTCAGTTTTGTTTCAGATGTGTGCAGATCCGCATAGATGTGCACATAGCTGGCGTGTGTGCCAAGGGGAGTAATTCCACAAGTGGGGAGAACTGGAAGCCAAGAGAGGTGTGCGCTGCTGGAGCTCTGTCCTGGAGCCGATTTGGACAGTGCCTCTGCAAAGCTCGAAGGCTGTGACCATGGCAGGGGCCCACCTTGAGGTTCTTCTCTCACTAGTTTAGGAGTTTTTGTGTCTTCCAGTGTATAAGTTTGATAATTATTTTTTAATTTTTACTGTTCTCAAAATATGTCTGCTATGCATAGTGATTACCTTCATGATAGTGACTTGGTATACATACATACCGCATCTTAGTTCTTTTCATATCCAGTTACCTCTCCCTGTTTTTGAGTTGTAATTCAAATTATATTCATAGAAGTATTAAAACTTTGATCATTTGAAATGTATCATCAGCTCTTCTATAAGCTATAAATTTGAGATTTTTTTCACCCAATTTTACCTTTTCTGAAACCTTTCTTTGCAGTTTTTTCCTGATATTTTATAACTGGAAGATGTTATTACATTTCTCTGAGTTTTCAAATTTAACTTGAAAGCTCTGTTTTCCAGATACTTAACCAGTTTCTAAATCACTTAACCAGGTGCTGGCATGCTACATGTAATGTACCAGATAATGATTACTGATTGCTGGTCAACCCGTATGCTAATTGCTTTTCCCCTCAAGGTATTGCTCTCTTGGGGAAAATTGTCAGCTGTTCAATGTTTTGAGACCAGGAACATTTAAAAATGCATTAAAACTTAAACTTGAAGCTTGGTAAAAACACATTTAGCTGGCTTTACTACTAAGTTCTAATCACTTCTAAGTAATGAATATAATAACATCATTTGGTGTTACAATGTATTTTGCCAGGCAGATGGATATTACCATTTTCTGAAATTATTGCCACAAGCAGGTAGTAATATAATCATCATTATTTCCCTGCCTTTATGTCCATGTGGCAATTCTAGCCAATCAAAATAGTTCCATGGAAAGTATTAATGTAAAATACCAACATAGTTGTACTTATTATTATTTTCAGTTTAAGCTTTCTTAAATGCCAAAACAACTAAGTTGAATTACTAATAGTAATCTTACAATGGCTAACAGAAGAGTGAGAAAAGGGAGAAAAAAGTTGTCTCCTAGATGTTTCTTTGTTTTCTGGTTGTGGTAACAGATCTCTCATAGTCAACGCTTATTTTGCCTATAAATCTAGATAGGGTTGTGGTTTATGGGTTATGGCTACTGTAGATTATCTGATCACTTGGGAGCCTGTGATAATTTATAAATTAAAATGTTAGGACTTTTTAAAGCAACGTTCTCAAGCAACTTGATCATCATTAGCAGCCATCTTTGTATTATAGTTTATTTTATTTATGTTCTTAATATTCATTTTGTTTTTCTCCTTCCCTCTCTGATGTAGTAGCTACTCCTCAACTCAAAAGTGGCGAAAGTGACTTTTTCACAGTTGTTTCTTCTATATATGCTCAAATTCACAATAGAAAATGCATATTTCTCAGTGAATAACAACAGAATTTAAGGAAAAATGAAGCATTATGGACCAAATTAAATACAAAATTCAAAATAAGATTGTGTCATTAAAGAACTGCTTAGTAATATCAGCAAGAAAAGTATTTTTTAAATATTGAATGTAAGATTTGAGAAATCAAATGATGTCACTTGCCATAATAATTAGTAATTTATTTCCCTATATCCTTTTTTTTTTCAGACAGGATCTTGCTGTGCAGTTCAGGCTGGCCTTGAGCTCACTTGTGTAGCCCAGGCAGGTCTCGAACTCGCACCAATCCTCCTGCCTCGGCCTCCCAAGTGCTGGGATTAAAGCTGTGTGCTGCCACAACCGGCTATTTCCCTATATTTTTAATGTTCTCATGGCTCTCCCCTTTATTCACGAGTTCTTGCCTTCCAGTAAGTGTTGTATACTCTGAAAGGTGTATGTCCTGCTCTTGTCTAAAATAATTAGAAAATACTAAAATGTTTATTTCAGCAATATTTTCACACTTATAAAATTTAAAGTTTCTAGAAGTTGTCTTTAGAACCAGTTAATGAAATACACAAGAAGTCTCTCATTTACTTTTGTTTTTTGTCATTGATTTGAAATTATTTATAAAGTTCCTTTTTCTCAGACCTCACTCCAAGAACCTGATTGTTTCTGAAGGCAAATCTGATTTTAATGAAAAAATGTTTTGCCACAACTGAAAACAAAAATGCTGTGGATCCTGATGACCGTTATAGCAAAACTGGCAAATTTCTAGGGTCTATGCCTTAGGACAGGAGTAAATCAAAGGACACTGAATCTTACTTAAAATGCAGTTCGACCTAGTGTAACCTCATTACCTGAATGATTAAAGTCACCTTTTCTTCCTAGGAGAATAAAGTGAATCTTCTAATATAGGATGTCATCATCTTGGGCTTCCTAGGATTTTGTCTGGATTGGTTTGTTTCTTTTCAAATAGACATAAATGTTCAAATTTCGACTAAAAATTGCCAGGAATGCCAAGAGATAGGACATAGGAATACTATACACGTGGAAGAAATAGGTTTGTAGATGATCTAGATATTAGAGTTACTAGACAAAAACTGTGAAATTCATATTTTGTGTGTTTCTTTGTGACAGTCTTGCATAGTCCAGGCAGACCTTGAATTCATTAGTCCAAACTGGCCTCACACTCAAGGCAGCCTGCTCCCTCAGATTCCACAGGGCTGGGGCTTATAGGCATGTGCCACCATGTCCAGGTGGAAGACTATACTCTAAACAAAAGTAAAATGAAAACTAAACATGTAGAAAGAAGAGTTTTATCAGAGAATTAAAATATCTTGGAAGAGTCAGTTGGAATTTGGAAGCCTTTTGCTTTTTAAGAAAGAATACAAAATTGAAAATTTTGGCAATTAAGACAAGCAGAAAATCCAGGATTAGTGAATTGGAAGTTTATTAGATACTATTTAGTCAGAACCACCAAGAAAATAAAGGATAGAGAAAAGTATAATAAATGTAAGATATAACAAAGAAGCTCAACACAGCATTGCCTATTAGATTTGTGACGTGAGACAAATAAAAAAAATAAATGTAGGTAATTTTAATACTTGTATATTCAAGATATTCTTTCAACATATAATCAGAATGAAAATTATTAAGTGGATGTTTTACTTTGTTTTAGTCATGTGAAATCCTCAGAATCAATGTGTATTTTATTTTACTCTGGTCCACATAGGGCTCCATAGACCCATGTGGCTCTGGTACCGTACTGGACAGCTCAGATTTATGTGGATATAAGGAGACTCTCTGGAGGAAAGGAAGAATATGCCAGATATTGGTAGCAGGGGACATGAGAGGGTATACAGCTGTCAATAATGAGGGAAGGCCTCACCACAGGGCAAACTGAGGCTAGGTCGAGGCTAGGCCTGGGTGTAATGAGTGAATCTTGCAAGTAAGTGAGGGATGGCATTGGAAGACTGGGGCCTGAAGCAGGAAGCTGCTGGTTTGTGGGGGTAGAGGCAGGGCCAGTGGTGTTTGTGGGAGACTAGAGAGAGATTCTGTCAGAGAAGCAAAGGGAGACCAGATGACTGAAAGTTCTGGTAGACTTCTTGATGCTGTATAAAGACTCACTTTCACCTTTGGCTTCCTCATTTCACCTGAAGGCCGAAAGAAACTCAGTTTTGGTTTCTCTGCTCGTGCTAATTTAAAAAACAAAACAAACAAAAAATAAACCTTCTGAAGAGGACTGATAAAGTACTTCCCAAGGTGCCTTGAAAGTTTGCCACTAAATACACAGTGCAAAAGGTCACAGAAGGCATGTGTGTTTAGAGGTAGGTTTTCAGTATTTTTCACCTAGTACCTACCAAAGCTCCATTAGCATAAAGTATGTTAACTAACAGTTTTTCTACATTATTAATATAATGTCCAAAAGGAACACATACATAAGTTTTAAAATTTCTAACATTTTGTTTTCTTTTTAAATATCAAAAAAGACCGGTTACTAAGTTAAGCGTGATTTTTGTTGTTGTTTAATGACAAGTACTTCAGTCTTTTTATGGTCTGTATAGAGCAATAGGAAGGTAGCATTTTCTCAATATACAAATGAAGATTTTAACAGTGAGGGTGCATGGGCATTATATATTATCTTCCTACTCTTCAGAACTATGAAAAATGTATTTTCTGTAGCCAAGATTCAAAAGTAAATAATGAATCCTCATTCTTTGAAGTTGAATGAAAGGTTTAATCAGAGTAAAAGAACTATCTGAGAAAAGGAAAACAAACCATAAGAAGAAAAGGTTGAAAAGTTTAAGGAATGGGTTTCTTCGGGGATTGACATTAGCTCTAGGCTTACTTAACACTTTTACAAATAATCTAGAGAAAAGCAGTACTCAGTCAAATATCAGAGGTCTTAGAGAACGCTAAACTTTCTAGTAGGAAAAAATCAATAAACTGGTGAGTATACTCTGGAAAGGCCTCGCAGAGCTGTGACGGGAGCGGGCAAGTGCTGAAGGGGGCAAGAAATACAGGCACACAGTGAATGCTGGGCGTGGAAAGGCACGCGTGCTTGTGTGTCTGTGTGTCTGTGTGTCTGTGTGACAGATATGTTAAAGCAATGGCTTTTAAACTTGGTAAAAAGTATCCAGATTCCTTTGAGAATCTAATTAACATTTTGAGCCTTTCCCTAAGAAGAAAGCTCAACAGGGAGCCAAATGGGCTTTTAAAAATCTAAAAATTTCAGAAATAATGTTTCATTGAATTAGCACATTACTAATACACTTCAGCTTTAAAGTTGGACCTGTATTAAGTGTATGTAATGTACAGAGAGACCAACACCAGTTGTTGCCTTGGAATTAGAAGATGAATAGTCAAACAAATACACACTATGGAGGGAGACAAGGATTTCAGCCATAGATTGAGAAAGAACATTTGTTAGCCAGCCATTCCCTGCAGTTAAAATGACATAAATAAGTAAGCAAAGTCACAGAGCTCTGTTATATCTGTATTGAAAATATTTAAGTTTTGATATACCTCTAAATAGGTATAGTGGTGGGAGCAACTACAATTAGTAGAAAGATAACAATTTTTAAATGTAGTATATTTTCAGCTTGAACACTGAAGCTGAAGGGATACTTTATGAAATATAAGCATGCACTA